>VDFB02161480.1:0-38447 GCA_007258455.2 Sequoia sempervirens | reverse complement strand
CTTTTTTTCATGGTGCTGCTAATGGGATCAAGAATTTAAAATCTAGATCAATGACATGTGATAGTGTTATAGATTTCCAATGTGAGCAGTGATCCAATGGTCAAAATTTCATTGCACCAATGATCATGTTGCCGATTGAACCCTAGAGGGGTGGGGAAAGTTTGTGATACATGATGGGAAATTTTGGGAATATTTTCTTCAAAGTACTAGCTCTATGTACTTCACCAATATAAATGAAAAGGCATGGATTAGGCTGACGATGCATGTTAATCATCAAATCATAGGTGACTAATGAAAATTAAGGGAGGACTTGGTAGCATTTGAGGTGGCATCATTGTTTACTAGGAACAAGTTGCAAAAGCCAAAAAATGAGGCTTAAGCTCGCCATTGATGAAGTTTTAAATCCTCAAAGATCGACGACCCAAATTCAAAGGTGAGTTGCTAAGCTATCAACTCGCTCACATGAGAAGTTCTTCAATCATTAATTGTTGCATGCTCAAAATTGTCTATTTAATGTAGATTGTTTGTAGCTTGATCTCACCATTTTTTAGTCTTCAGAGAATGTGACATGCGAGTTAGTGAAGAAGTGTGTGAGTGATAAGCTTTCATAAGTTGGTAAATTGATGTTTTCATCCTAGGTAAGTTAGTCTTCATGTGATCTCTCTATAATTCATGCTCTATTTTTCCTAGCAGTTTCATATTTCTGGGGCTAGTTGTAGTTGTTAGGGCTTGTGGGTGTGCTTTCTTGAAAATTTCATTCAAGAAGCTTTTAGGTTGGTCAGTCTTTGCTGAATTTTTATTTTCTAGCTTTCACCCTATGTTCTATGAAATGGGAAAGTTGGGTGTGTCAATTTAGCCAACTAGGAAGTCTAGCCGACTAAGTGTGTTTGAGTGTCATCAGGATATGTTTATGGTTGAGAAAGATGTCCCTATGACTTATTTGGTTCCAAAAGGTAAAATGAAGGCCTATGATAAAAAGATGAAAAAAATTGTCTAGAGTACCTACAACTTAAAAAATAGGACCATCTCAGAAGAATCATTCAAGTTTGAGGGCAAGGAGCCAGCTCAGCCTGCGAATAAGGCCAAGAAAAGGAACAAGGGTCATAGGGCCTACCTATGAAAACATAATTCTCCCATTGTGCTCTATGATAGCCCTTAAGATGGTGGAGGTGAAATTGACTTGGTATATGGCCATTACCTTCTCTCTCTAGTGTCATATGATGACTCTGATGATGATGTTGTGATGGTTCCTCCAATTGCATCATGAAAAAAGAGTGCTCGATCATACTCTTATGTTGACGACTCAGAGTAGCATCTCCTCCTTTATTTATTTTTTGATGAAACCATGGCCTCTACATCCAGGTTTCCTTCTTCTTTAATGTGTTCATGGTTTTAGTCTTTTACTCATCCATGTTGATGTAGAAGTCCTCCGGATGGTATAGTAAATAATATTTTTGTTCAACGTGGATGCTACAACTATGATAATGATTCCCCGTGGTGATTTGGTTGATTCCTAGTGGCAACTTATGGTGAATTTTTTCTTTTTATTTCCCATGCTTTATCAATGATTACATATAACTATCTAGGGAATCTCTCAAATTTGATTGAAATTGTTTTTGAAATAAAATTTGAAATATAATCATAATTCAAATGGATGCTTGTTGCTCTCCTGTTCTATAAATGAGATTTCAAGGTTGATTATGGAGGTTCAATTCTTTTGTCTCAGAAAGGTCTAGGTGAAAAAGCTAGGCTTAGAAAAGAGCATATATGTAAATAGATAGATGGATGAAGATATCAAGAACAAGTTTAGCGTATAAGTCATGATGTAGTGATCTTCAAATTTTTTTATAGTAACATCAGCAATAAGAATATTAGTTTTAAAATATATGTTATCCTATGCAATTTCTTTGCAGATTATGAATGGAATTATTGATGATAATTTGACTTGTCTTATATTATTTCAACCAAATAAATTATTTTATTTATGCTTCGACTTAAAGAATTTTCTTTAATGTTGTAGTAAGGTCATGTGTTTGTGAGGAAAGGATATAGGATTTGGTAAGAAAGTATATTTTAAACATAGTGAGTTGAATGTTACTATGTAGCATTTCAATTGTCCATTTATTACTGGGTTAGGTTGTTAGTATATTATGGGTTAATTTTAAAATGACTCCATTATCCCATGAACGAGGCATTGATATCTTCATATACTTATATTATGGTTAATTGGACTAGTAATGCACCTAATCAGACGCTTAAAACAAGAACAAGATCATAAAAAATTATATTATAATGTCTCAACATGAAGTGTTGTTTTCTTCCTTTCAATAGATAATAGTTTACTAAAAGGTCAACCAAACCTTTGATGGATGTTTCCCATTTGCAATTTGGAGGAATTTATTTGTGTAGAATTGCTCTTATTCAAATAAACATCATATGAGCATGTTTAGGATCACCCTCCTAGGTATCACAGAACCCAAAGTGAAAAAGTAAGGACCACTAGCCTCTTACTTAGGTGCTGGACAATCCTCACCATTACTAATAATTGAATTCTAGAAGATTCATAGGTGAGGGGTGAGATCAAGTTTGGTTCATAAAAAATAACCAATAGAAATGGTGACTCTACTAGGAACTTGAGAAAACTCTAATAGAAGATCATTTTTTCATAAAGAGACAAACTATTTGTTAGAGAATTATGTTACCCAGTATGGATTTGTGTCTAAGATTCAATCCTCTAGTATATTGAAGAGGTTTGTTGTGTTTTCTTTGCAAATTTTCACATGTTGTTAAGATTTATCACTATTTCATTAACATTGGTAGAAATTCTCACTTAAAGTGAGTGGTGACTCTAAAAATTCTCTATACCAATGTAAATTGTTTTGAGAGATTCCAATAAAATGGAATGAAAAGTGTTGGTGATAAGAATGTGTAAAGGACATGTGTTCAACTCTACTGATTAAGGAGGTTTAAGGTAAAATTTATTGGTGAAAGAGATTTCATGTTGTGGAAGTTTGTTCCTTTGTAAAGAAGGTGGCGACTCTATGCATAAGAACCTAAGAAAAACATGAATAGGTTCCATATCTACAAGGTTTTACAATTCAGAATGGTTACAATATATTCAGGTATTTTCCCCATTCCTTGGGCTTCAAGAAGAATTAAATTTATGAAAGCCATGTTTAAATGGTATTGGTGAAAATTTTATTTATTTGTTATGTAAATTGAGCATAGACAAAGGGAATGATAGTCAGTTACATACTTATAAAGTGTAATTTGTAGTATATGAACTAGTGGGAAGAAGTATGTTTACTCCTAAATTATGCCTCTTAGAATATTTTAAATCCTAGATATGCTTGAGCTTTAGAATAGTGATTAAAATTAATGAATGAAGTACTGGATAATCAATTGTGAAGTTGGTTTGTCAATAGTGAATAAGGGTATAAGAGAAAGGTATCACTCCCCTACGTCTCCTTGTGGAACAAAAAGTGTAAACATGTAGGGCATGCATCCCTTATCTTTCCATAAAAATATTTTCTCTATTGAGAGATACAAGCCATTAAGTTTTAATGGTATTCAAGGTTTTCCTAATATGATTCCCAATGATATTTTAGGAAACATTTTTGTAAATTTATAAGGAAAAGTGATGAGTCAGCTTCTAAACACCTAAGTGCATTCATAGATTTGATGGGTGTCTTTGAAATAGATCATGAGGATGTTGTCATGAAGCTCTTTGCTTAGTCTTTAAAGGAAAATGCTAGAGACCGGTTCACATATTTTCCAACATACACTATAGCTTCATGGAATGACTTCATGATAACATATGTGGAATGGTTTGGTGAAATGGTTATCCCTAGTGAGATAAGAAAAATACTTATGGAAATACAAAAGGATGAAGATGAATTGGTTATTGCATTTAACTTGAGATTAACACAAGCAATAAGAGGTATCCCTCAATACCTAAGACCTAGTGATGCAAAGTGGTTAATTTTATATCTAGTTGTATTTGATAGTGAGATGAGTTATTTGATAAGGGATAAGGAACCCAAAACATTACATCAGGCTTGTCACATTGTTATGGAAATTGAGAATATTATGAAATTGAACCATCAATTTTTGGTGGCTGTGTACTCTCTTACTCTCTTAGGGTTTTTCACCTAAAAGGAGAGATATAGGCCAAAAACTATGGTGGTTCACTCAAAATAATGGAACTTGGATAATGTAAATATGACTAAATTCAATGATCTAGATGTAGAAAACTGATATAATTGATTGATTATTTATGTAAAACCTAAGAAATATGAAGTGTTTGAAAACATAGTGTTGTTTGCAAAAGACCTAAAAAGATGAAGAAAAATGGAAATATAACCAAATAGAAAGTTGTAACATAGAATGTGTGCACCTGAAAGCCTAATGAATACTAGAAAACACTTTGAAAAACTATAAATAATGATTTTTTGGATGACTGGAACTCACTCACCACCCTGGGCGAATCAGTCCTAGATTAAGGTTTATGTCTAGAATATGGTTTCTGCCAAATGGGTAGTAGAATTTTCATTTAGCTCTGATAGGCACCTCTAGTGGGACTCATTCACCATCCATGGTGAAGTAGTCATTTTTCTATTTTCTACAAATTCAAGTTTGAGACCTGTACTTTGTCACCTGTACAACCCTTCTTGATGGAAACCCGAATCTGAATCTCCAAATGTACCTACAAAACAACTTAAATTTTATTTTCTAATGAGGGGTTTTCCTTGGTCAAACCCCTAATTTGGTAATTAAACCTTTAATGGATAAAAATCTACATAAAACCCTAGCCTTAAGTGTGTCCAAGACTACAAAAATCTAAAGTAAGATAAAACCCTATTCTAATGTGCTAGAATAAGATGAGTAAATGTGATTTGAATGATGCAAGACTTCAATCCTAGAAACCATAGAACATCTAAAATGAATATAAATGACATGCAAATGTTATGCAAACCTTAAATATGAAGATAGAGAAAAAATAGGAGATGGAATCACTTTGAAAACAAGTCTTAAGGTGTGATTTGATGGCTAGTTGCATCTCCTCAACCTAGATTTCTCCATGATTCTCCATAGAAATCCATGATCAACTCTTTGCAATGTAGCATCTTGCATGAGAAGTGAGCTTGAAGACTACAAAACCTCTAGTTTGCTACCCTAAGGGTTCAACCTTGCTATACAAATGTTAATGAAACTTCTTGTGGAAGATTTTCAATACTTGATTTTTGAAAAATTTACTTTGTAAAAATGGGTAAGAGATGTGAAAAATGACCTTAAATGTATAATTATAGGAATCAATACTTGATTTTTTCATTATTTAGACCGAAGAGGCTGACATCCACTGAAAAAATTAAATTAAGTCAGTGAAATTCCCACTCAAAATTGAAATTTTCCCCAAAAGGGAGTCATTCACCACCCTTGGTGAATGGGTCCCATGAGAGGGGCCTCATTCGCCTAAGGTGGAAAATGGGTCCCACTAGTTTTTTTTGGAGGTTGATATTTGGGATATATGAATGAATTAAGTGTTATTTGTTAGGATTTATATGATTTTTAAGTGAAATGGGCCTCTATATAAGAAATAATGGGTCTTAGGGGCCTATAAATGTTGTTTTGAAGGATGATTAATGTAAGGGTACTCAAAAGTAGGTCCAAATTTAGCATTAAATTGTCTCTTTCCTCAAGAGTGTCCAATTTTCTATGCCACATTTAGCCCCCAATTTAGCACTCATATGACTCTGTGTGCATATGCAAGCTAAAGGAATCTAAATTGTACACTTTATTGCATAAAAAGATAGTTATTAAGATGACAGGTAAATGAATCCCGCATTGTAGTTATCCATAAAACCACAACATTAGGAACTGCATCCTACAACACAAATTCGTTAATTGTCAAAAAATCCTTTTATCTAAGTTCTAGAAATTAAATTTGAGGGTAGATGTATGCCCCCTTGATTCTGCTTGCTTTACAAAGGTGGAATCAAGGTAGCAATCTAGCCACATCGAAGAAGGAGCAATCATATCATAGGGAATTTCCAAGTACCATGCCACATAAAAATAGACAATTGATGATCTCAGGTGTGGAATCACAATTCCAATGCATCAAATGGCATCAAAAATAGAGTTCCCTAGCTCTGGTTACGTTGTTCTGAAGAAGTACTTTATTATCTTTTAAGAAAGAAAATAACCCTATTTTAATGCATAAGAGTAAAAAGGGAAAAAAATAGGTTAAAAGAGGTAAAGGACAGTAATTTGTCACTTACTATTGCATTTTACCTTCTTGTAGCTTGAGAGTGACAAGTGAGATGAGAAGATGTTGAATGGACAGGGTTATAGGCCTTAATGACTAGATGAGGTTTGAGATCAGGTGGCACATAGTGAGCTGTATCATGAGATGAATCGATTCTTCAACTTTCACTTAGTGATTTTTCATTTATAGGTTAATTTAGGATCTTGGAAAAAAGTTTGCAAAGTGTCCCCTTTTTTCGCAAAGCCTCCCATTTGTTCGCAAAGTGTCCCTTTTGTTCGCAAAGTGTCCCATTTTTTTGTGAAGTGTCCCAAAAGGGTTCTAATGTGTCTAGGGCCTTTAAAAAATCTCACAAGAATAAATTTAGCACACTTGCATGATGAATAATGTAAAAATTAAATAAGTTAGATGAATTTTTATAGCATATTGTTGTGATGTTGATAGATACCCACTCAGTTGTGGCAACAGCTAGGGGGCAGACATATAAGTTTACTTAGAGACTTCGACCTAGTACTATCAACAATAGTGACAAAGCATCTTTAAGTAGTAGGAATCTATTGGGTATACATGATGCCTCCTACGAGATACCACGATGCCATGTTGATGGCCCTATGCAAGCACTAGAATGTTGATACATGTACATTTCACCTCCTGCCCAGTGAGATGACCATCACCTTAGAGGATGTATATTGGATTCTTTGAGTTCCAATTCAGGGAGAACATGTATATTTTTAAGGAGATTTGTCATTTCACAATTAGAAGGTGGACATGTAGTAGTGCCTTGATGGACCTGTTCATGATGAGCATGTGAGAGCACAAATCGAGCTATCGATGCTACAATATTTGTGAGCCCCCATAGTGAGACAAATTATGATGCACATGATGGTATTGGCACTCAATCCAAATGGATGAGTGACACACCTTAATGGAGGGTTGGTTCACTCAATTTGTGGGATGGAAGAGCACATGATTGTCTACACTTTCAAATGTTGTATCCTAGCACATCTTTATTATGATTTGGGTCGATTTGTTTTTTGGGACATAGACAGTATGGTGCACTACACACTTCTATAGGTGTGGTGCCTTGAGCATATTTCATGCACCAATCCTATCGGTTTACCATGTTCTATAGTCATAGGATTTCTATGATCCTTTGAATATCCTCTATGACGCTTGCAGAAGTATGGAGACTTGCAGTTTTGGAGAGTGACATTTGACTAGTTGGAGGAGGATGAGATCCTTTGGAGACCTTATCTACTTACACTACAGTGGCCAAATCCCAGATGGTAGATGGACATATTTTTGGATGGTCAGCATGACTATGTAGTACATTTTTTCTATTATGGTTGAATCATGCACCAGTTTAGGCAGGTGCACAGTGCTCAGAGGCCAGGTGATACTGTACGAATCACTATAGACCATGTTGTCCAAAGTGACTTTGATGATTTAGATCACAATCAACCAGCAGTCTTTGATGCTAATGATGTTAGTAGCACACATGAGCATTGGGAGTGGTGGCTAGCTACATGACCAACTCATGTATGCCTGATGGATGTCCCTATAGGTGATGTAGGACTAACACTAAATAAGGGAGATGAGGTAGAGAATAGAGCCGAGGATGTATGATATAGGGCTGAAAATATCTTTATAGGGATGTACATTTCAGATGCCAATCTTGACTATGAGGACCAGGATGGAGGAGAGGAGGATTAATATGAGGAGGAGGATGAGGAGGGAAAGCCACCCCTAAGTGAGGGTGATGAGGTTGCAGTAGAGGATCAAAACTAGTGGGGAGAGTCCTCACAAATTTGTGTCACCAGATCACGTGCAGTAGGTACAACAAACATCATTACCCATAGTCACAAAGAGGCTAGCACATCCTCCACGCCCCCCAAAGAGGATGAGGTTGATATCCCTAAGCCTACTAGAGATATAGGTGATGATATTGGATTTTATGCATACAATTTAGTGTTTATGCTTTATATATATATATCATGATGATGTTTAATGATTGTGTATTGTTTCTACCTTGCAGGAGCAATGAGAGACTAGTGAGAGTTCTATCATCAGGCTGCTATAGAGATAGTACCTGTATCCATAGATGAGGAGGAGATGGAACTAGATTACATTCCCTCACTAATCATGGAGGAGAAGATAGAGCCACTCAGACCTTTCATGAAGCTATGGGTAGCTTACGAGAGTGTGAGGAGATGGCTTCATTGAACCAAGACCGTAGGATAGTCATCCCAGGCTCCAACAGAGGTGGAGAGACTTCATGCAGAGATATCACAGCTACATGTGGAGAGGGATCAGATAGCAAAGGAGTGTCATATAGCAGAGGAGCATCATATAGTAGAGGAGTGTCATATAGCAGAGATATCACAGCTACAGAAAGAGAGGGATTAGATAGTAGATATAGCTCTTGGGTGAATATAGGGTCTGTATTTTGCACTAAGAGTTAGTGGATCATGATCATGATCACACATGATCATCTCATGATGTTTGGGTACTAGATCATGAGCACCAGATCCTGAGGGGTCTAGTTCTCACAAACCTTGGTGATTTTCTATATTTTAATGAGATGTATATAAAACTTTGAATATATATATATATATATATATATATGAGCATTTGATGTTTTGCAATATGTCTTATTGTGGTTGAATGTTAAATGGAAATGTGATTAATTGAATAACTTTCATAAATTATTTAATTAATGTCTACATGATTTAACATGATTGATGTGAGCTAATGCAAAACATATTTTAGTTTCACTTTAGATACAACATAGTTGCATTAAAGAAGGTATGTTAAATTAGATACACCTATAATTTATATAAGGATCGAACTTAACATAACAAGAGGGTGAATAGTATGAAACCTAAAGTAATTATAAAAATAAATTAAATAACAACTTTAGTGTTCAAGAAAAACACATGATTAGTTGTTGAGAAAAAAGCAGTGTGAAAGTATTTAGAATGTAACAAAATAACTTTAGAGAACACTTCTTTTTATTCATACTATTCAGGGAGACAAGAGGTAATACCAACGCAAATGAGCAACATTAATAGGTTCCTTAAGGGGGTTTCCATCAAGCTCTATCAATACGTAAGCACCAAACCCATAACTGGTATCAATTATGTAAGGTCCAAACCAATTAGGGACAAATTTATCTTTTCCTTCATGGTCAATGTGAGTGTTGATTGTCATAGAGAATGAAATCACCCTTAATAATATTTGAGGAATGACATGAGTATTTTTTTTTCATTGTAATTGTTTAATTTAAGCCTAGAGATGCTCAAGAGCATCAATACACTTTCTGTCAATCATATCAAGCTTGTGTAATCATTGGTCTTTATAAGTGGTGTCATCGATAAGGTCTTGAAGAGAAATTCACAACGTAGGAATTTCTAACTCCAAGGCCATGATTCCATGGATACCCTAAATAACGTTATAGGGTGTAGTTCCCATGGATAATCTAACACATAGTCGATAAGCCCAAAGTGCATAATGTAAATATGCATGCCAATCCTTATGATGTTAGTTAACAATTTTCTTTAGGATTTGTTTGAGAATCTTATTAGTGCTTTTAGCTTTTCCATTAGATTACAGATAGTATGGTGTGGGAAATCGATGTTGAATGTTGATTTTTTCAAGAAATTTCTTTACCTCATTATTCTTTAATGGGGTTCCATTTTCCGAGAATATTGTGGATGGAAGTCCAAAGCGAGTAATTATGTGTTCCATTATGAATCAAAAAATTACTTCAACATTTGTAGATTGAAGAGGAATAGCTTCCACCCATTTTATGAAATAGTCTATTGTTGTAATGATAAATGTATGTCCAATAGATGAGGGTGGTAAAATTTTTCCAATGAGATCCAATCTCCATATTGAAAATGGCCAAATGGAAATTTGGGCATGGAGCTCAGAAGGAGGGGCATCAATTAGATTGCTATGTTCTTGACATTTGTGACATCGTTTAACAAAAAAAAAGTAGTATTTCTCCATATGTCTCCAATAATATCCTATACAAATGAGTTTTTGCACTAATGGCCATCCTCCAAAACAACCCACACAGGAACCAACATGAGCCTAGTCAAGGGCTATAGGAATTTTAGAGTCCCTAAGACACCACAATAAGAGACCATTGAAGGATCTTTTATACAACACATCAACTATGATTACATATTTGGCTACCATTTTGCATAAAAGATTTTAAGTATTGGTTGTTGTGGGCTCAGGAATGGTACTATATTTTAAATAATTATATATTGTATCATACAATTCTCACGAGTCTTCTTGAGTTTTTAAAATGTTGTCTAATCAGATATCAATCAAAGGTTTCATGATTGGGTGCATAATAAAGGTAAAGTTTTTGAAGGATCGTGTGGGGATGGAAGAGAGGCTACACTCACCATCACATTTGCATGTCAATTGTATTTTCATGGGATGTTATCAATGGTGAATGAATCAAACTTCTCTAATAGTTTCATTGAAAGATCCTTGTATTTTGATAATTTGTCATGTTTAGTTTGATATGTCCCATTTATTTGTTTGATCACTAACTATGAATCACCAAATATCTTGAGATCTTTAGCATCCATGGTTAAAGAAGATTTCAATCTAGCAATTAATGCCTCATACTTAGCTGTGGTATTTGTACATAGGAAATTTAATCGATAAGATAAGGGAATAGGCTTTCCTTTAGGTGGAATTAATATCTTTCCAGCAAGTGCTAGAGCCCATTTTACACTTAGATTGATCGAAATACAATTCCCATGTTTTAACATCTATGGTCAAGGCACTATTATCAAGAAAAGATTCATGATTAGGTAAAGTGAGAGGAGAAGAGGCATTAGCTAAGTGATCGGTTAAGGCTTGTCCTTTGATTTCTTTTTTGTGAAACAAACTTAAGGTCAAACTCAATTAACAAAAACACCCACTTAGCTAAGCATCCAAAGAGATCTATTTTATTAAGAAGATGCTTAAGGGGATCAAATTTTGTTATGACTTATATTTCACCATTTAGTAAATAATGTCGCAACTTACTAGTAGTGAATAAGAGAGCTAAGCATTGTTTTTTAATTGATGAGTGTCAGGTTTCATAATCGATTATAGTTCAACTAATGTAATAGACATGATCTTTTCCATGATCATCCTATTGAGCCAACAATGTTGCAAGACCATGGGCTGATGTTGCTATATAAAGGATAAATGGTTTGTTTCACACATCAAGTTGTAAAATGGGTGGAGTTGTAAGGTATTTCTTTAAACTCTCAAAAAATAGGTTTATAAGCCTCATTCCAAACAAAATGTGCATCCTTTTTGAGAATATGTGTGAAGGGTAATGTGCAATTGACTAGAGATGCAATGAAATGATGGACAACTTGAATTCATCCTTGTAATGTGTGAAATTGAGAAATGTTCTAAGGAGGTGGCATGTTAATAATGGCATCAATTTTCTTTGTGTCCACCTTAATGCCTCTGTGAGATATGACAAACCCCAAAAGTTTCCCACTATCTATGCCAAAGACACACTTTTTTAGATTTAATCACATGTTATATTTATGTATTACTTTAAAGATATGTCAAAGGACATTTACATTATCTTTTATTGTTAAGGATTTAGAAAGGATATCATCAACATAATCCTCCAAGGGTTATGTGTAGGATCATCATGGAAAAAATAGGCCCGTAAGTGGCAAAAATTTAGAAAAATCAGAGTTAGGAAACTTGACATAAAAATTTAAATAAGTTATCTATATTATTTCAAAAATATGTAAGAATAAAATCTATATTAAATTGAATGTATTTTCTAAACTGCTAGGTTTATTTTATTTTATTTTAAATCTATTTGGTGAAAATTCAAAATTTCAATGTAGTAGTACTTAAATTTCAGTGGAAAAAATAAGAAGTAGGTGTCTCCGTCCGACCACCCTAACCATAATAAAATGATAATATTTTTTTATAAGATTTTAGATATAGGTAGAGGACCTCATGGCCGATGTGATGCATATTTTTGTAATTTTTAAAAGTAAATAATTAATTATGAATTTTTTATTACAACTTTTAAAAAAATATAAAAACTTTGTATGTCCGACACACCTTAACTTGGTCAAAACTTTATGAAATTATTTTATTTTTAATCCTATAGTATGTGAAGCATAGAATGTGATACATTTTCTTATTCAAAAAATGTGATATCATTTGAAAGCTATAGATGTTTTTCAATCAGCCTATCAATCAAAACTTTAGTCATAATTCAAATAGAAAATGAATAATAATAATTTATTAAATTCAAAGTACATCATAATTTATATTGGTGGAAAGATGAGAATCTCCTTTAAAACCCAATTTCCTTTTGTCAATTTTGGGTAAAAAAAAGTCGTCAGCCACATACCCATCATATTGCCACTTTTTTTCCCATCATTATCCTGCACATACCCCAAGACTTTATGTATGTAATCATGAAATATCAATTCCATTTCTCATTGATAAGTTGTGTTGGAATTATTTAATCCAAAAGGCATCACAACCCAACAAAACATTCCCCAAACAGTTGTAAATATGATTTTGTATTGATCTTGTGGGTTGATAGAGATTTGATTATAACTAGAAAATCCATCCCTGAATGACAACAAAGCATGTCCAAAAGTTGATTCCATGACCATGCCAATATTAGGAAGTGGAAAATCATCTATTAAAGAATATTTATTCAAGTCACAAAAATTTGTGCATATCCTAATATGATTATCAGGTTTAGCAACTACAACAATGTTTGAATCCACGCAGAATAATCAATAAGTTGAATGAAACCTACATCCAAGATTTTTTCAAGCTTCGCTTTAACATGGAAGGCTATGTTAGGGTACATTTTTCATATCTTTTGGTGAACAAGTTTAGAATTTTGAGAAAGAATGATGTTGTGTGTTACAATTTTTGGGTCAATTCCTAGCATATCAGAATATTTCCAAGCAATTTTTTTAGGAAAATCATGAAGTAAAGTTGTAGTGTCCTCTTGTTCTTCATCGTCAAGGCACTTCCCAATCTTAATAACTTTTTCTTTATCATCTACGTCCTTTGTCACATCAACTTTATCTCCTAAGGGGAGTGCATTAGACTTAGGAATTTCAAGATCATATGGTTCTTTAGTGATATCACTATCTTTTTGCTTGGTAATTATCACAACACAAGTAACCCTTTTCATGGGAGTAGTAGAGGATGTGCTATCATAGACTCCTAACATTTGTTTTAAAGCTTCATCATTTTAAATGTACTCCCATGATGGTGGTAAATCCATATCAAGCAATTTAAGATGTTTGATTTTGAGATTATGTTTTGGTTGACATGTAATAGTGTTTATATTCAAAGATGGTTGTTGACTAGGTTTTTTCGTCTTGGAAAAATAATATCGCAATCCAGTTTTTGTCTCTTGTGTATTAGGTTCTATAGGGATGTGAATACCTTGTTCATTCTTTCAACATAATTTTTGAGTATATCCCAATTGTTTCACAATTTCATAGCCTTTCCCATAAATTATTTCCATTTCCTTCAGATTAGGAAGATGTTGATAATCTATCTCATCAAAATGGTTGTGTACATTGTAGTTTATTCCAAAGTAGAAGAGATATATGCTTGAGAAGATTTTTCTAAATTATGAGTTGACATAATGGTTGTTTGTTCATATATTTCATCCATTTTTTGTGTGATTATATATTTTCCCATAAATTAAGGTGTGAATTCTAAAGATCCCCAATCATCGCCAAATAATTTAGATACTAATTCCTCATCTTGTTTTTCAATTTCAAGAGGTTCCTTATTGGATGTTGGAATTAATGTATTCATAGGAATTGTGGTTCTTTTTTTAAGGTGTAAGCAACATTCAAGCTCGAGGTCTATTTCAACTTGATAAATGCTATTATAGACATATTCCATTATATGATGAAGGGTCGAAGGCACTACATTCATCTCATGAATACATGGTCTACCTAAAATAATATTATACAAAAGAACATAGGGCATGACATGAATAGGAGTTTGCATAGTAGCCACACCAACTATAATAGGCAAAGTGATTACACTGAGCAGTTTCTTTTTTGTATTGTCAAATCCATGAATGGATAGGGAATCGGGTTTTATTTGTGACTTTTCAACACGCAATCTATCAAGGAGATTCACACTACACACATTAAGGGAAAAATCATTATGAATGAGGGTTCTTTTGATACCTATTCAATTAAATTGAGCAATTATCATAAATACTTCATTTTTTCTTATCATAACTCTAAAGGAGGGAGCTCATGTTGATGGAAAGTAATGTCTAGATTAATTATATTTATTCCATGTATTAAATTTGCCACATCATTTGGAGTTGTACTAGGATGAACTGCGATGTGTTGTAATGTTGTCTGACGGATAGTGTGATAATTTGGTGAATTCTAAAGTAAAACCCAAAGGGAAATCTTTCCAGGAGTATTCTTGAGTTGTTCAACAAGATCATACTCCTTTGTGTGTGAGTGAAAGCAAGGAGCACTAGGTGGAGTAGGTAAAGGTAAAGAGGGTGGGGTTGGTTGCAATGGTTTCAAATTGTTGTGGGTATTATATGTATGACCAACAATAATATTACTTGATTGCTGAAACACATAAATTTTAGGTGGGTAAAGAGTAAACTCAATTTTATTAGAGGGGTGAAGTTTATGTGAAGGTGGGTAAAGAATGAGTTGAGGTTGAATCACATTAACTTCCTTAGTTTTAGGTTGTTCACAACAAACTATAGTGGATGACTGAGGCGAGATGAAGTCTTGAAGGACTTCATCTAACATGTCAAATTCATCATGACTAAAAGGTTTGGGAGTTAAGTTATATTGAATTGGTTTAAGCGTTTCATGGAAAAATTTAGATACATTAACATTCTTTGTTGTAGGTTGGTCACAACAAACCTTAGTGGATGAATTAGATGAGATGAAGTCCTAAAGAGCTTCATCTAACACGTCAAATTCATCATGAATAAAAGGTTTGAGAGGTGAGTTATCATTAATTGGTTTAGGCTTCTCATGGAAAGCTTTAGAGGATGAAGTGACTAAGAGGAAGTCCTGAAGGACTTCATCTAACTTGTCTAAATCATCACTACTAAGGGGATTGGATGAGATGGTTTTTTTAAATTGAATAATTTGTTTGAAGGGTTGGTTTGATGTTTATGGTTTTTTACTTTCATGTATTGATGAATATTATCTAAAAGAACTAGGAACTAATGTGGAAAAAGAAACTTTCAAAAATATAATGCTATCCATAAATTCCATGAAAGGAAATGATGCTTATGTAAATGATTGGAATATAACAAAAAATAATTGAACTAAAATAGAAAAATGTAAAATAGGAAACTAAAGTTTGGAAATGATGATGAAAAAAGTGTACTGGGACTAATTCTCCCAAGGTGGCGAATGAGTCCCAGGAGATATATTTTAATTTTTTTTCTTTTTTTTTCTTTTGAATTTTTTCTACATGTTCAGGTCTGTACAATGCAGAAAAGTAATGGAAATGCAAAATTTTGTGATGAGTTGATAAAATGAAATGTAATAATGACCTTGAAATGATAGTTTCACTAATACAATTTGGATAGGCCTTGGAATGCAAAAACCAATGCAAGATACAATACAATTGAGTCCTAGAGTGTAAATATAATGAAGATCACAAAGAAAATGTTCAATATGCATGTTCACCAAAATGAACCATCAATTTTTGGGGCCTATGTACTCTCTTGCTCTCTTAAGGTTTTTCACCTAAAAGGAGAGAGATAGGCAAAAAGTTATGGTGGTTCACTCAAACTAATGAAAGGATAATGTAAATATGCCTGAATGCAATGATCTAGATGCAACAAACTAATAAAATTGATTGATTATTTATGCAAAACCTAAGAAATATGAAGTGTTTGAAAACATGGTATTGTTTGCAAAAGACGTATTGTTTGCAAAAGACCTAAAAAGATGAGTAAAAATGCAAATAGAACCAAATAGAAAGCTATAACATAAAATGTGTGCACTGGTAAGCCTAATGAACACTAGAAAATACTCTGAAAGACTAGAAATATTGACTTTTTGGTTGAGTGGGACTAATTTGCCACCTTGGGTGAATCAGTCCTAGATCAAGGTTTTTTCCCAGAAAATGATTTATGCCAAATGGGTACTAGAATCTATATTAAGCTCTAATATGAACCTCCAATGGGACTCATTCACCATCCATGGTGAATTAGTCCTTTTTCTATTTTCTACAAATTCAATTTTGAAACCTATACTTTGTCACTTGCACAACCCTTCTTGACGAAAACACAAATCTAAATCTCCAAAAATACCTACAAAATAGCTTAAAATTTGTTGTCTAATGGGAGGTTTTTCTTGGTCAAACCCCTAATTTGGTAATTAAACCTTGAATGGATAAAAATATGAATAAAACTGTTAGAATTGGCTATGGCAGCCACCCAAGATCTATGGACCAAATGGAAAGCACAAGAAGAGAGAGAAAGATTATGACAAGAATAAACTGTATTCAATGTCATTAATATGATATGACTGATTATGATTGATTACAAATGATAGAGACTCCTTGGTTATATAGCCAAGGTGAGAACATAGAAGGGCATAAGATTATGACAAGT
Source organism: Sequoia sempervirens (assembly GCA_007258455.2). NCBI lineage: Eukaryota > Viridiplantae > Streptophyta > Pinopsida > Cupressales > Cupressaceae > Sequoia > Sequoia sempervirens. The sequence continues at coordinate 21,531 of VDFB02161480.1, read as the reverse complement.
GTCAAAATCTTATGACATGAGACAACTAGTAAGAGTTATCACTCCACCAAAGATGGAGAGATAATCACATGATATGTCCACAAAAGGTGGAAGTGATGAGGTGATGAGATGTCAAGTCCACCAAAAGTGGAGATTCTCCAACAACCTCCTATGTGGTCCCTAAGTAAACTTAACTAAGGTGTAATTATGACCTAGGACAAGGTACAAGATATTTAATTACACCAACACCCCCCCTTAAGTGCAACTTAGGGAGTAGTGCACAAATACAAACAATGCAAGATGGGTCCCGACTACTAGGCCATGTTAGGTACCCATGTACAAACAATGCAATCAATGCAATGAAATCTCTCACAACTGAGGAAAGGGAGAAAACCTCATGGGACAAGACTCCCCCTCAAAAGAGAGATGAAATACAAAAAAGTGAAATGCTCTCAATGAAGAATGAGAAGGTAAAAACCCCAAGTGAGGAAAAAGACCCCCCCATAAGAGAGAAGTAGAAGAGAAGCAAGGTAGCCCCCCCTCAATGTTGAGTCTCCTGTAAGAATGGTAGAAGCTCGACATTGAATGCTGAAGATTATCCAATCTCGCCGAACAACGTTCCTCCCCTTAGGAAGAAACAAAACCAAGGATGTATACAGGATGTCAAGATGTATGATGTGTGATGTTGTCTCTGAAGCATGCTCAAGTGTCTCCATGTCGATGCAGAAAGTTGAACCACTCCAATCAGGCGTTCTAGGCCACACTGTTGAAGAGGAAAACCCAACATCTAGTAGAGATGAATGTAGAGCACTATCCAAAGACAAAAATATCCCCTCTAAAGACAAAGAAGCCTCCTCCAAATGTTGTCCAAAAGAATCCACACTCACACCAAACTGTGAAGAATGATCATGTAGAGAATGAACAAGAGGGTCAAGGTGTTCCCTCACAACAACTGAAGAAGGTTCATCTTCATCAAAGAGAAGATGAATGCTATCAAGAGTGTCCTCCAAATCAGAAAGATGTGACTCCACAAACAAGTCTGAAAAACCTGTTAGGAAGCCATCCAAAGTAGCCATATCTGAAAGACAATCAGGATCCTGCTGCACTGAATCACTAGGAGCCAAAACTGTAGCGACACAAGTATCATCAAGTACAACATTAGATGGAGGAGATGAAGTGCATGGCTCAAGGACTGGATCTGATGTGAGTATGCCCAAGTTCAAAAAGCCAAATGTCTCCTCAGAATCATAGTTGTAATCAACAGCTGAAGGAACAAAGTCATCATCAGAAGCAAACTGTGCAAAGGAATACAACCGAGATGAATGATCAACCACCCCAGTAGCAATGACATCTCTAGTCTCCAAGTCACGAATGATAACAGAATCAGGAGTAAACTCCACAGTTCTCCCATCTCCACCATGTGTAATCTAATAAATGGAAAGTAGATTGTTCGTCAAATGAGGAACACACAAGACATCTTGAAAAGTGTTTTCCCCAATGCTAATAGATCCCTTCCCTGTTACACTCATATATGTATTGTTTCCCATCAAGATAGGAGACATGGAACAAGGCTGAAATGAAGAGAAGATAGTTTGTGAAGATGCCATATGATGTGATGCTCCTGAATCTAGAAGCCATCTCCCTGATCCTGGACTTGAATGAGCACAAAGAGCTTGTCCTTTATATCCTGATATATATGTTTGACCTTTGTCCTTTTTAGACTATTTTGAAGTAGAAGGAGAAGAAGATTCAGAAATTCTAGAAGGAAAATCAATGTGATTCTTTTTTAGAAGATTTTTCAACTCATCTATGTCCTTCTTATAACAATAGTGTTCTTCATGTCCATCCTTCTTGCAATATGCACAAAAAGGTCTCTCCTTCTTAGATGATTTCTCTTTTGAAGATGAATCTTTATGTTCTTCTATGGAATTTGATGTGGCTTGTGTGTTCTTCTTAGGCTTGTTCTTTGTCTTTTCTTTGCCACTTGAAGACTTCTCATCCTTTGCAACCAAGGCATGTGATTTTGAAGACTTCAAAGTACCCATTTGAATAAGCTTATCTTGCTCCCTTGTGAGTTGCATAGCAAAATCTTCAAAGGAAGGCATCTTAAACTCACTCCCAAAGGCATTCTTTGTAGCATAGAAAGTAGACACAAACACTGAATATTCAGGTCCTAGCTTTGAAAGAACACTTAAGATCAATTGTGTATCTGATTTCTCAATTTTACAATTCTTCAATTGTGTTCTTAGTGACTTGAATTTGGTGATGAAGTCTTGTATGTTGTCAAAATTACATGGATTGAGACTGATTAATTCATTCTCCAACAAATGTCCTTGAATTTCATCTGTTTTCCCAAACAATTCTGACAATGTAGTCCACATAGCCATAGGTGTATCCAACTGCTCAATGTGAAACAACAACTCAGGAGAGACATACAAGCACAAATAGCCAATGGCTTCTTCACAACTATTCAACCACTTATTCTTTTTAACTTCATCATTTTGTGGTTCACCATCAAGCCCATGAACTATCCTATACAATCTTTTAACTCTTAGCAATTTGTTCATTTCTGATTTCCATGTAGGATAGTTGTAAGGTGTTAGAAGTGGAATTGTAGATGGCTCCATGATGAAACAAGAACACAAATCAAGAGGAATGCAACCACAACCACAAGAAGAATCCCCCCCAAATTCACTCAATCAAAGAACCCCCCAAGCAATATCTGATTTGGCACTTTATCAGTAGTGCGTTTACAGTTGCCACTTGCCAAAAACAGCAAAGTGGTCTTTGATCTTGGTGCTTACAAATGCCAAAATAGGCCACAGTATCAAGTACAATTTTTGGTACAAAATGAGATCAATCTGATCATACCATTGAGAAGTACAGGAAAAATAATGCACTTTCAAAAAAAATTGCACCCAAAAATGTTACCGTAGGAGCAAGATATGAGCTCCCGAAGTTCCCAAAATGAGAACGAAGCAGCAACACCTGTGAGAATCTACAATTTCTGGAAAAACCAGGCACCAAAACCAAAAACTGATTACACCAGTGCGTAGAGCACGAAATTCTAGCCCAAATCAAAAAAAATTGCTCGAAAAAAGGACTTCAAAATGAGCAAGTTATGAGCTTCAAAGATTGACTAGAAAATCAAAAGGCCCAACGGTGAAGGGGGCAAAAATTTCAAATGGACGCTGACGTCATTCTGACCTATTGCTGACATCAGTAATACATGAGCTTAAAATTGACGGTTTCCGCCGGCCACGCAAAAATGAGCCTGAAAAGATAACGAACCGGACGGAATATTCCAAAATTGCCGGACCGGAATCTCTAAACTAATATAGGCCTGAATTTTGATTGACCGGATTTCGCTTTTGAAGCGCCGGATTTGAATTGAATGCCGCCCGCATTGTCGCGTCGGTTCGATGAGGGGCCGCTATGGCGCGCGGCACCGGTGCGTGTGCTCGCGCTGTTCAGCAAAACAACAGTGACGCAAGACTGCTTTTATTTTTTTGATTTTTTGTTTTATATTTTGACAATATTTTCAAATGATTTTTGAATAAAACTTTTGAAAATATATTTTGGCGATACAATAAAAATTCGAGAAAAATCGAAATAAATCAAATATTTTATTTTCCAAAAATTGTACCGACGTATTTATTGCCCTCTCGTGACGGCCGCCGCAAAAAATTTTGTCCCCCACCGGACAACTGCTCCGAAGACGACTGACGCGATCTTAGGGTTTTTGGCCCTTCTGGACGCGATGGCGTTCGATTTGACCCAAAATGCTCCAAAATTGCAGCTACCTTCTGGATCTGGCAACCACTCTTCAGCTTCAAACCCTCATAGATTTGGCCTCGTAGCTCCGATTTGGACGAAACAAAAGGCAAAATCGACTATCTCGAACCTTCCGGACACAATGGTGAGCTCAGATTTGCACCAACAAGCTCGGATGTGAACCTGCAACAAAGAGCCACGAACGGAACCTCCTCAGATCTGGAATCTCTCTTCAGAATAAGACTCTCCAATGGCTCCAAACACGCTCTGATACCATGTTAGAATTGGCTATGGCAGCCACCCAAGATCTATGGACCAAATGGAAAGCACAAGAAGAGAGAGAAAGATTATGACAAGAATAAACTGTATTCAATGTCATTAATATGATATGCTGATTATGATTGATTACAAATGAGAAGAGACCCCTTGGTTATATAGCCAAGGTGAGAACATAGAAGGGCATAAGATTATGACAAGTGTCAGAATCTTATGACATGAGACAACTAGTAAGACTTATCACTCCACCAAAGATGGAGAGATAATCACATGATGTGTCCACAAAAGGTGGAAGTGATGAGGTGATGAGATGTCAAGTCCACCAAAAGTGGAAATTCTCCAACAACCTCCTATGTGGTCCCTAAGTAAACTTAACTAAGGTGTAATTATGACCTAGGACAAGGTACAAGATATTTAATTACACCAACAAAACCCTAGCCTTAAGTGTTTCTAAGATTACGAAAATATGAAGTAAGACAAAACCCTATTATAATGTGCTATAATAAGAAGAGTAAATGTAATTTGAATGATCCTATAATTCAATCTTAGAAACCCTAAAACATCTCAAATGAATATAAATGACATGAAAATGTTGTGCAAACCTTAAATCTAAAGATAGAGAGAAAATGGAAGATGGAATCACTTTGAGAACAAGTCTTAAGGTGTGATTTGATGGCTAGTTGCATCTCCTCAACCTAGATTTTTGTATGATTCTCCATAGGAATCCATGATCAAATCTTTTCAATGTAGGATCATGAATGAGAAGTGAGCTTGAAGACCTGCAAAAGCCCTAGTTTGCTACCCTAAAGCTTCAACCTTGCTATGAAAATGCTAATGAAACTTCTTGTGGATGATTCTCAACACTTGAATTTTGAAATTTCTTTATAAATATGGCTAAGAGATGTGAAAAATTTCCTGAAATGTGTATTTATAGGCATCAATACCTAATTTTCCCATTATTTAGAACTAAGAGGCAAACATCCACTAAAAAATTGAATTAAATCAATGAAATTCTTTCTCAAAATTGAAGTTTTCCCTACAAGGGACTCATTCGCCTCCCTTGGTGAATGGTTCCCACCAGAGGGGACTCATTCACCTCCCTTGGTGAATGGGTCCCACTAGTTGTTTTTGGAGGTGAGTTTTCAGGATGTGAATTAATTAAGTGTTATTTATTAGGATTTGTATGATTTTTGAGTGAAATGGGCCTCTAGATAAAAAATAATAGGTCTTAGGGGCCTATAAATGTTGTTTTGAAGGATAATTAATGCAAGGATACTCAAAAATAGGTCCAAATTAAGCATGAAATTGTCTCTTTTCTCAAGAGTATCCAATATTCTATGCCATAACAGTATAAATTACTATGAGCAGATCCCTTATGAAATCCTTGTCCAACTAGATACTTGTCTAATTTACCATACCAAGCTCTAGGTGCCTGCTTGAATCCATATAAAGCTTTCTTCAACCTATAAAAAACATTCGGGTCACTTCCAGACTTGAATCCATTCAGTTGCTCAATTTAGACTTCTTCATTCAATTCTCCATTCAAGAATGTAGATTTTACATCCATTTGATAGACTTTGAAATTCTTAAAAATTGTAAAATTTAAGAACATCTAGATTGCTTTCATCTGGGAAATAGGGGAATTGGTTTCTTCAAAGTCAATACCTTCAACCTGTGTGTAACCTTTCTAAGCCAATCTTGCTTTATTTTTTATTACCTTTTCATTTTCATCCATCTTATTCTAGAATATCCACTTTGTTCCAATTAAATTTTTGTCTACTGGTTTGGGCACAAGTTCCAAAGTCTAATTTTTCTCTATCTAATCAAGCTCTTCTTTTATTTCCTTTACCCAACTCTAATCATTTCATGCTTCTTTAGCTTAGTCTCCAAGAGTAGACATAATAATACTTGCTCTTGAGCTTCTTTGCTTCTTGTGATGATTCCCTTAATTTTATCTCTAATAATCTAGTTTTTAGAGTGGTTTTTCTCTACATACTTTGGGGTCTTAGTTGTAGCTTTCAGAGCCTCCTCTGTCTCTTCTTCTTTCTTATCCTTAGTTTATTCATCATCATCTAATTCATATTCAATATGTCTGTTAGGATTTCTTTGAATATCTTTATCTACTTTCACATTTGTACATTCAATTATCTTGTTCAATCTCTTGTTGTAATACCAGTATGCTTTGCTTCCTATAGAATAACCCAAAAATATGCCTTCATCAGCTTTGTTGTTGAACTTTTCAATATTTTCCTCATCTCTCCAGATGTAGTATTTACATCCAAATTTTTTGAAGTACTTTACTATGCGAGCTCTTCCATGCCATAACTCATATGATGTCTTTACATATTTCCTTTGGAATAGTATTCTGCTAAGAGTGTAAACTACTCTATGTATTGCTTCTCTCTGGTATACCTATGGTAAAACTACTTCATTGATCATTGTTCTAGATGCTTCTTGAACTATCTGGTTCATTCTTTCTAGTAAACCATTCTACTAAGGTGTTCTAGGGGTAGATAAATGTCTTTTAATGCCACATTTTTCACATAATTTGTTGAATTTGTCATAAGTAAATTATCCTCCTCTATCAGATATTAACCACTTGATTCTCCTATCAACTGCCTCTGATTTTTCTCTTAAGAATGCAATCAAGGTTAATATGGAATAATCATCTATTAAAATAATGAAATATCTCTCACCTTGTAAGCTTCTTGTTTTGGTTAGACCACAAAGATCAGTGTGTACAAGGTCCAACAAACTGGTAGATGATTCTTCTTTTCTTTAGAACATTTCTATGGTTTGCTTTCCTTCTTGACATCATTTATAGATAATGTTGTTTGGTTTGGTCAGTCTTGGAAAATATTTGACTACTCTTGTTGAACTTATCCTTACCAAATTATCAAAGTTGATGTGATACATCCTCTGGTACTAGATCCAACTATCATTGGACTAAGAAAATAACCATCACTTTGTAGCTCCTTCTAGTTGATACATATTCCCACTTGTTCTTTTTCCAACTACAATAATAGTTTTGGATCTCTTCCAGTTCTCACAACCATCCTCCTAAAACACCACATTATAGCCATTTTCGCACATCTATCCAACACTTAGAAGATTATGATATAAACCCTTCACATAGTAAACATTGTCAGTGTTATGTTATCCATCAAAGGTAATACAACCAATTCCAACAATCCTTGTTGTTTTATCATCTCCAAATCTAATAGAACCTCCATCATATTTCTCAAGCTTCACAATCTTACTTTTATCACTGGTCATATGATTTGAACATCCACTGTCAATCAACCATTCATCTCTATTTCTTTTAACAAATAATGTAACTTCAGTGTTATCATCATATTTTGGACAAATATTAGAGATATCAAATCTAGGTTCATCCTTTTCCACCAAAAACTAACAATCCTCAAGATCTAATTCATCATTTGAGATGTCAACATTCTCATTAACATAATAGGCATTCTTATTGATCTTTTTAAACATTATCCTTGTTCCATTTCATGGACACTTAGTTGCTAAATTACCAATCTTTCCACATCTAAAGTATATAAGAGGTAACATACCTTTGTACTTGTCGGTAATTTTCTTTAGTTTCCTTGTGAAGTTTGCTTCCAACTCATCTAAAATATCATCATCTAGATCTTCTTCTATCTTTGTGGATTTGAATTCTATTTTAGATTTCTCTTTTTCTTTTCCAAATTTACTCATCTCAAATGTTGTCAAGGTGCCAAATAGTTGCTCTCTTATGAATTTCTTTGGATCATAAACTTCCTCAATAGATGAGATCTTGTCACTACAACTCTCTGGTAGGGTCATCAAAATATTCTCCATAACATCTTCATCTATCAGAGTGCCTCCTTGATTTTTGACTTCATTTACTACACTTTCAACTCTCTAAAAGTAACTTGCTAGATATACTCCCCTTCTTCCATCATCAAGTTTTCATATCCACAATTAGTTTTCAACTTCTTTCATAATTTGACTCTATCATTTCCTTCATAGATTTCTTTCAAATTTTCCCAAACTTCATAAGAAGTGCCCAATGAAATAATTTTTTTTAGCTCAGTTTGAGACAAAGTACTAAAGATTGCATACCTTTCCTTTTCATTCTCTTCATCGGCTAAAATCTCATCTACAAAACTAGGACTAGCTCCTGATTCAACATATTTTTTCTCAACTACTTTCCAAGTCTTGTATCCTAGAGAGATCAGATAACCTCTCATCTGCACTTTCCAAAAAATGTTTTTAGATCCATAAAATAAAGGAATTTTTAGTTTGTGCACCATCAGATCTACCCCAAGTGGTTAAGATCTTCTTTGAGGAACCAAGGCTTTGATACCAATTGTAGAACGGTCTGGTAACTTAGATAGTGGGTGAATTAGTTATTATAAAACAATTTTCTTGACTTTAATTAATTTTGAGCAAACATAAATCAATGAGAAAATAATCTAACATATATGAACATGAAAGCACATAAAAACAACATGCACAAAGAACATTAGAACTTATATGGAAATCCAAGAAGGGAAAAACCATGAAAAATGATAATTCTCAATTATAAAACACTAGTTAAGGTAATTTTTATAAAGGGATCACTACCAAGTTGCTCACTATAGGTAAGGCTCGCTGCCTGACTATTATAGCCAAAGATAAAAATGCTCACTACCAAGAGAGAGAAAGGATCACTACCAACAGAAAAATGGCTCACTTCCAAAAGAGAAAGGCTCACTACCAAGAGAGAGAAAGACTCACTACCAACAAAAAAATGGCTAACTACCAAAATAATGATGAAAGCGAATCCACTGCTGAAATAATTGTCACCAACAATGACATGGGGTATAATCTAACTATCTATTTCCTTTACTCATATAATTTCACATACTTCACAATGTATTGATTTTTGTATTCATCACATTTGCTTTCATCAAACATAATCAACTTTTATTTATACCATTCCATGCTTCCATAAAATCCTAAGTTAGCCAAACATAATGTCTTCATAATCTCTTAAGTTGGCCAAACATAATTTTAATTAGGTCACCACAAAACATTATCACAGTGGAGAGGAATGAAACATGGACCAATCAGAACCTCCTCTCTTAAATCAACACACTACCATGATATTTGGAAATAGAATATACAAGTTACAATACAAATAATATTTTGGGGCACATTAGCCAATTTCTAGAGATCGGTCTAAACGCATAAGAGTGTGTCTCATTATGCTATAAAATGAATGAGACCAGGCTAAGCACAACCAAAGATAGATCATCATAACACAACATCCAAAGCTCACCAATCCATATCACCAAAGCATCAAAATAAATCAACCAAGATATGTTGACATCAATGACAACCATTAATGGTAAAAATCAACATCACATTCCAACACCATATACCAAATGGTGAGTGTATGCAACTTGGGGCAAAAACCCGAGCCAAAGATCTTATTGTCAAAAACCTCCTCGGAGATAGAGGCATCAGGATCCTTCCTAATTGCATATAGTACAATAGTAGATGATATGTCACATCTGGGCCATCAGAGTGCCCCACTTCCTTTCACCAATGTCCTTGTCAGGTATGTTCAGGATCATCATGGAAAAAACAAGCTCTTAAATGGCAAAAAATTTAAAAAAATTAGAGTTAGGTAGCTTGACATAAAAATTTGAATAAGTTGTCTGTATTATTTCAAAAATATGTAAAAATAGAATCTATAACAAATTTTATGTAATTTCTAAACTACTCTAGGTTTATTTTAAAAAAAAACTATTTCTAGTGAAAATTTGAAATTTCAATGTAGTAGTGCTTAAATTTTAGGGAAAAAATAACTAGGTGTCTGTCTGACCACCCTAACCACAATAAAATGATAATTAACTTTTATAAGATTTTAGATATAAGTAGAGGACTCATGTCCCAATGTGATGTATATTTTTAATAATTTTTTCCAAGTAAATAATTAATTATGATTTTTTTATTACAAATTTTTAAAAATATAAAAACTCGTATGTCTGACCACCTTAACTTAGTCAAAACTTCATGAAATTCATTTTTTTCAATCCTATAGTATGCGAAGCATAGAATGTGACACATGTTTCGGATTCAAAAAATGTGATACTGTTTGAAAGCTATGGATGTTTTTCAATCAGCCTATCAATCAAGACTTTTGTCGTAATTCAAATATAAAATTAATAATTATTATTTAAAATTAAATTCAAAGTAAAGAATAGTTTATATTCGTGGAAAGCTGAGAATCTCCTTTAAAAACCCTTTTTGTTTCAAGAATTTTGGGTTAAAAAATGTCGTCAACCACATACCCATGATCATATCGCCACTTTTTGGCCCATCATGATCCTACACATACCCTGCATCTTTTGGTGACATGTTAGCAGTTTCTTGTATTATTTTATCTTTCTCCTCCTTTTCAACTTCTTCTTGTAAGGAGGGGTCAAATCCCTCCTTCACTTCTTCAATCATTCTTTTAATGTCAGAAATTTCAACATGGATTAAAAATTGTCTGAATTCTTTGATCTTGAAAAAAACATCATCACACATAAATTTTGTATAGGATTTTATTCTAGCCTCATCATTATTGGCCTCATTGTACACTCACTTTATAACCTTGCTAGGGGGAACCACTATATTCAAGGCATCATCCTTGTCTTAAGAGAAATTTTGATCCACCTCCTGCTCCATGGGAATGTTCTCTCTAGATTCCTTTGGGACTTGAGCCTCACCAATCTACACACTCTCTGAATAAGTCACTAATGGAGTGATTGTAGGTTGTCCACTTATCTCTTATGTTTGTACATGGATGCTTGGAGTAGAAGATTGAGCTGACTCGCTCCTCAACTGAGCATCATGGTTTTCCATGGCCACCTTGTCTTTAATCTTAGCTTGCTTCACTTTCTCAAACAATATTATATCACTAAAGTTCCCATGCATTAATTTTTCTTTCATGAACTTATCCTCCACCTCTAGATAGGGGCTGACATAGAAAGGGTTCTCTTTTAGCATTTCTCTTCAATTGCGTATATCCTTCTCCATGCATTGTTCCTTGCATTAACTTCTTCATCAGTAGATAAATTCCTAATCACATCCTCCTGAAACAAGAATTGATGGGGCTTTCCTAACAACTCTCTGTCTCTTCTTTTAGTAGAGATCACTCCCTTAGGGTCACTAAACCTAATGACCTCTTGAATCAACCTGTAATTATTTAGAAGTGTACCAAACCTCTCAATACCCTCCTTTGAGGTGCAATTGAAGAATGTGAACTCCACAACAAGGTTCACAAGGGATGCCTTTCTTGTCTTTCTAAAGTGCTCCTTATCAAGGGCATCCATCTGCCACATTGTTTCCATAAATGCTTTTCTATTTGACACATAAATTGGAAATTTGAGGTGGAACTGGAGTTCCATAGAATTTGATTGTTGTGTAATTGGTATGAAGGTACCAATCTCCCCATTTGAATTAGTGTCCTCCTCATAGTCCAAGGGCCTCAACATCTCCTTAACACCTTGTGAAATTCTTTGCACAGGGTTCAAACCCAATCATTGAGGCACCAATAATTTAAAAATATTGCAAAAAAGTTTGTAATCAGAATGTGGCCAATACACATTCCAAATATATGTCCACATCTACACTGAAAATGCATTGTCCATGTCATCTCTTTCTTTTAACTTTATATAATTCCTCAGTTTTTTCCTCTTCCATAGTAGCAAGTGCATGAATAGAGAATAGTGTTTATAAGACAATGGATGAATGACATATTTCAACTTCACCAATTCCTCATGCAAATGCTCAACAATGTAGGAAGCACAATTTCAAAACTTATACTAATACTTCTGTTGAATATCAATAGCTAAGGTCATCAAGGAAATGTCCATCTTAATGTCATAATCCTTATGCAAGACTTAACATGTTGTATAATAGGTATTCTTGAAGTAATCTTCAAATTTAGGGCAATAAAATGGTTCCATCTCAAGGGGGATAAAAGGCACACCATTTTTCTTCAACTCACACATCCTATGTATAGGAAAAATTCACTTCCTATACCTAAATTTATTCTACTCATACTCATTGTATAACTTACAAAAATTAATGGACTTAGAGGTAGATGGATTCAATTGAAACAACTCCATTATCTGGTTTGCTGAGATTTCCAACATGGGAAAACGTTAGGGAATCTCTTCATTGTTTTGTCCAGTGGATCATAGCAGCTAGAAAATTCCAACATCAAGTCTACCTCCAAAAACACATTTGAGCATACCAACTTGTGTATGTCACATTCCCATAGGTTGTAGACCTTAAGGTGATCAACACCTCTCCTTTTAAAAGCATTAGTAAAACAAATCTCAACTACTCTATAGTAGTGTAATATCACAAATCCTAGAGGTGGCATATTCAAAATGGGTAGTTAGGAAACCTTCACTAGATTTTCTCATCCCCACCTTCTTCTTTACCTCCTAAGTTGAGTCCTTAAGGGGTTCCTCTGAAAACCTAAGATGATCCTTCTTTATAGTTCTTTATTTTTTAGGCTCTCTTACTACTTCAGGCTTGGGCAGGTCATCCTGGGGTTTAGGTCTTTTAACCTGTTTCTAAGTGGGTTTTCTTCCAGTTCTAGATTTAGACCCACTAGGTTCACTCATTATTACTTTGCAATAAAACTAGGGTTTTCCAAATAATAGGATATCACAAATTAAGTTCCTTAAAGTCACATGGTTTGAAATACAAACAACAATTCTACTTTCTCTACCCCAAACCCTATGACTAACAACTTCAATTCCTTATGAGTAGACAAAAATAATAATTTTCAAAACAAATCCTAACCAATTATCTAATTCCCAAACTACTCAATGCAAAAACTACCTCAGGGGCTAAGAGATTAACTTACCTGGGAGAATAGTTGATTGTTCCTCAGAAATACCCCTATCAGGAGATTTTCTTTCTTCATTTATTCACTCACTTGGTTCCTCTTTTCATGACTATTGCAATTGTAAAAGAAAGTACTCAACAACCTTATTAATACCTCATAATTGTAGTACATTCACCATTAATGGTTGATGGATTGTTTGTGCTAGCGAATTGACAAGTAGTTATTCCACCTTAAACCCCATCAATCGATCTTCTAGATTTAAAACTTGATCAACGATCCTCCCTAACAATCACCACATGATTTTTACAACAATGCTTTAAAAAGATGATGAATTCCTGAGCACTTTCCTTGCAACCATCCACTAACCCACTATACATCATAGACTTTGTCACTCATTGTAGTAGTACCTCAAAGTTATGTCCAAACTTTGGTGATGAGTGACACACCCCTACTAGAAGTAATATTCCACATCACTTGTCACAAAAATGTGATACTGTTACATATGTATTTTAGTGAAGAGGATGTCCCAATGACACTACAATACATTCCCAAGCCATTGCATATCACTAGGTGATCCAACAATACTGGTTTACAATTTTTTGGGAGATCTTGATTTTTGTTGAAATCACATATTTCTAGAAAATATAATGATTTAAGCCTTGAAAATTTCCATTTAAAGAATTCCAATTGAAGAGGGTTTGATCGAACCACCTTAGATCAAAACTCCTTGGATAGAACTTCGCTAGTTTTAAACTATACCTATAACGGAGTCTCCTTTACACCTATCAAAATGTTGATAAAAAACTGCTTTTAATTTTACCTTTTGGGGGATCAAATGAATTCATTTAAAATTTATTTTTTGTAAGTATGTAGTCCTTATTATAAGCTTCCCATAAAGTATAATTTTAAATAAATTTAATTTAATTATTATATTTATTTTTTATTTCTTGTGAATGTAGGTTTTTCACAAAAAATCAAGCTCTTTGTTCTGGACATGTGGAAAAATAGTATACTATAATGTTTTTTTCTTTAAATATCAATACACTAGATATTGAACTTGATGTGTGGGCATCTGGAAGCATTCAAAAAATTGAGGCAGTTGTAGTGAAGCTTAGTTTAGCCAACAACTTGGCTAGTTTAGTATGTTGATGATTAGAGGTTGTGGATTAAACGGTTTGTTGTCAAGTATGTCTCATGTTTCCATGTTAAGTTTCAAGGATCCACATGAGGATTTGATCGAGTTGTGGGTATTTGATTTCTAACACTTATTCAGTTGTTCTAGTTGGTGTTCTTGAAGGAAGATAATGTGATTCTGGTAACTTGAGTTGTTCTGGATGTTTCTTTAGTGATTTGTGATGATCATGGATGTTTCTAGATCATGTGTTGTTTGTCCACATTGATCTTTGTGCTTGTGATTGGTGATTTTATTTTTTGGGTTCATTTTTTCCATGTTCTTGGCCGATTGGGTGTTGTAGCATGTTGTGGATCTTCGGGGAGTAATCTTTGAAGGTATTTCATGTTTAAGGAATTTTTTTTGGGTCCTTTCTTTGTTGTGGTTGACTTTGGTTTTTTCACATTGTAATTTGTTTATTGTTTGGGGCCGACCTATTTGGATATGCACATTATATTACTAGCCATTGTATTTGGGTCAACTTGTTAAGGGTTCAATGATGTGTGGATGATATAGAGAGAAGGGAGAGGAATTTTTATGGCAGATAGAAGGGAGGTAGATCAAGAAGGTGATCGATAGGGTGAAGTATGAAGCATGGTGATGAAGTATTCTGATCTAGAAGAATCATAGAAGAGAGTAAGTGTGGAGCAGAAGAAGCATTCGATGGAAGATTATGGTTATTTGAGTTATTTGTAATCCTTGGGCTACACCCTAGAATCCGTAAAGCCCAAGAGGCATATGTAATGTGTTTTGAGATTTAATATAATGAGGAATGAGATTTGAGAGCTAGGTTTTCCCTGTTAAGGTTTTTCCAGGATATATCTTATGTCGAGTGTTCTTGAATGTCTTTTATCTTATTATGAATTAGCTATTAATTTCCATTGCATATCTATTGTGATCATGGAGTTATTAATTTAGGATGCAAGGCTGGATAGTCCTTAATTGGATCCTCCTACCTTGATGGCATCAAATGGTATTAGAGTTGGTTACGAGTCTATAATCATTTGCATTTGGTTGTTTAGCTAATTTGTTTTAATGGGGAAGAGTGGGAAGAGGATGAAGAAGGAAAATGAAACCCTAATATGTGAAAGTGATACTTTGGAGGAAGAATTATGTGAAATCAAGAAGTGTAATGTAGAATTGATATAGAAGATGAAAGAACTAGGAGGAGACAAGTATGATGCTCTTGAAGAAGAACTGAAAGATGTAAAAAGTAGAAATGAAGAACTAGAACCAGAGTTGGATATGTTTGAGGATCTTGGAAAGAAATTTTTGAAAGGATTCAAGTTATTTGAAAGGATGGAAAAGAGGAACATAGATTTGGAGGAAATTTTGAAGCTACTGAATAAGGATAAAAGTTTGCAAAAGAAGGAAATATCTAGTTTGAAGAAACATGTTGATCAGTTGGAGCAATCACTTATAGTAGGCTGAAAGGAGAATGAGAATATGAGATCTAAGCCTAAAATTTGTGATGTTTCTTGTGATACTAATGATTTTTGTGATGTTGAAAAAGTTTCTTTATTAGGTGAAGCTGCAAATACAATCATTGGTGATGGTATTATTTTCAAAATCATGCATAGAATGGGATATAGAGGAAAAGGATTAGGAAAGAAACAAAAAGGAATTACAAAACCTATTGAGCCAATAATAAGATTGAAAAGTGAAGGCCTTGGATATGACATAGGTAAGAATTTTATTGCAAGTTTGAATCAGAGAAGAAAAAGTATGTATTGTTCACATTGTAATAGGCATGGACATGAAAAGGAGTTGTGTTGGGATCTACATCCTTGTAAGCTATGGGAATTAAGGAATCATTATGAGAAGTGTGTTGGGATAAAATGAGAAGGAGAAATCTTATGAGAGATTGTAAGAAGATGGATTATGGATGGATTGATGGAGAAAAATGGAAGCATGTTACTTGTATGCTTAGAAGATTGTACAGATGGAAGAACTCATATGTTGGAGGAAAAGAGGGATCAAGATGTAGAGAAAGAAGACCTTATGAAGAGTAGAACAAGGACAATGAAGGGTACCAGGGAAGTGAAAGAGGATTTTCTAGAAGAGGAACTTGTTTTCAAGTTTGGAGGAAGAAAGAATCAAGGACTATGGGTTATCAAGAACCTGATATCAGAGAATCTAATGAAAGAGAAGTAGTAAAGAATGTAGAGATAGTTTATGTAGATGAAGAAGAGCCTAAATTAGTTTATGTAGAGGAATGGGAACCTTTGGAGGTATCAAACTTCATATAACCAAAAGAAGGTGAAGCATTGATCTTAAGGAGAAAGTTTAGCGAAATAAATCTAATTGACCTTGAGGCAACTTGCACAGAAGGATCGCTTAGACTGCTAACCAGTGAGGCAGTGCAAGGCCTGCAAGTAGAACACCAAACCAATTCAAATATAAGAACTTGAGGAAGTTTTGTAGGGTGGACTTGAAAAAAATACTAACCTTGAGGTAGTTGCAAGTACCTGTGAACAAATCACCAAACCAATTCAAAGAGAAGAACTTGAGGAAATTTTGCAGGGTGGACTTGAACAGAATGCCGACCTTGAGGTAGTTGCAAGTACCCATGAACAAATCACTAAAAAAATTCAAAGATAATAACTTGAGGCAATTTTTCAGGGTGGAATTGAACAAAATTCCAACCTTGATGTAGTTGTAAGTACCTATGAATAGATCGTTGAACCAATTCAAAGAGAAGAACTTGAGGTAGTTTTGCAGGGCAGACTTGAACAAAATGCCAACCTTGAGGCAGTTGCGAGTACCTGTGGATAGATCATTGAACCAATGCAAGAGATAACATTGGATTTGATATAGTATAAACCAAAGTGAAGAGGCTCACTTTTAAAATAAACCTGAGAGTCTGATGGAGGGGCATCCAAAAGCATTCAAAAAATTGAGGCAGTTGTAGTGAAGTTCGGTTTAGTTAACATCGTGGCTAGTTTAGTATGTTGATGATCAGAAGTTGTGGTTTAAAGGGTTTTTTGTGGAGTATGTCTCATATTTTCATGTTAAGTTTCATAGATCTGCATGAGGATCTGATCGAGTTGTGGGAATCTAAGTTTTGATAGTTGTTTAATTATTCTAGTTGGTGTTCTTGAAGATGATGTGATTATGACAACTTGAGTTCTTGTGGATGTTTCTGTAGTGATTTGTGATGATCATGGATGTTTCTAGATCATGTTTTTTTAGTACACATTTATCTTTGTGCTCATGATTGGTTATTTTCTTTCGTGAGTTCATGTTTTCCATGTTCTTGCTTGGTTGGGTGTTATAGCGTGTTGTGGATCTTTGAGGAGTAATCTTTGAAGGTATTTCATGTTCAAGGACATCATTTTGGGTCCTTTCTTTGTTGTGGCTAACTTTGGTTGGTTCACACTATAATTTTCTTATTGTTTGGGGCTGACCTATTTTTCTCTCCATGTTATATTACAAGTTGTATTTGCGTTAGCTTGTTAAGGGTTAAATGAAGCACAGATTATATAAACAGAAGGGAGAGGATTTTTTATGGCATATAGAAGGGAGGTAGATCAAGAAGGTGATTGATAGTGTGAAGTATGAAGCATAGTGATGAAGTATTCTGATCCAGAATAATCACAGAGCAAAGGAAGTGTGGAGCAAAAGAAGCAATCAATGGAAGATTGTGGTTATTTGAGCTATTTTTAATCCCTGGGCTGTGACCTAGAATGTATAAAGCCTGAGAGGCATATGTAATGTGTTTTGAGTTTAATATAATGAGGAATGAGATTTGAAAGCTAGGTTTTTCCCTATTAGGTTTTTCCAAGGATATATCTTGTGTCTGGTGTTCTTGAATGTCTTTTATCTTCCTGTGAATTAGTTGTTAATTTTCGTTGCATATTTGTTGTGATCATGGAGTTAGTAATTTAGGTTGCAAGGCTGGAAATTCCTTAGTTGGATCCTCCTACCTTGGCTACATTAGAATTCCTTGATCCAACAAAAACAAAATTAATTTTGATACATACAAAAAATTTATGTTGTATACAATTCTCATATGTTTAAATTGTAATTGGTTTGACTTCGAAACTTGATTAAGGATAAAATATTCAATAAAACACTATGAAACCAAATGAAAGTGCTAGATATCATAGTAACAAAACTAAATTTGAAAAAATTATAATTTTATCCTTCAAGGAAAAAAGGTTATGTTGTATATGGTGAGCATCACTTGTTAAAAATGGTGTTTACTAAAAAAACTAGACTTTGAAGGAGAGGGAAAAATAAGTGCAATCTGATTAAAAAAAAATTGAAAAAAATATATTTAGAATCTATAGACAAAATTTCACAAATCACTAGTTTGCATCATCATCAAATTTTGTAAGGAAAATTAGATGCGGAAAACAATTCTCCTAACATCAATACCTCAGGGAAGAATGTAGATACGCATTAAAATTTACAATTACAATCCAATTAAGATGCACTATGAAGAAGATAATAGAAACAGAGTATTTGACAATCACACATGAACACCAGATATACGTGGGAAAACCCTTACGGGAGAAAAATCCCACCACACCAAGAGAAATCACTTTGTATTACAGTAATGAAGATTACATACGAATTCCAAACTTATCTTTCTGGTGTTATTATACAACTGTGTTCACCATGAACATTCTCATAAAGGAACCTTTAAGTTACAGTCCACATAATAGAATTTAACCACTGATATAATCACTCAAAAAACTATTGATACAACCAACAAACTAACTAATCACATTCTACAATCACAAAGTAAATCCATGGCATTCCCTGACTGTCGAACTTCCTCATAGAACTATCACAACTGATTGCCTTCCAACTGTTCAGATTTGGTTTCTCCTATTGGTCCATGAGACTCCACATAGGATGGTCAAACGGTCAATAGAATTTGCACTGTGTTGGCATCTCAGTGAGACACTAACATTGTTTCACCGATGCCACATAGACTTCATATCGACATCACCAAGAGTTACCATAGTCTTCAAGATGTTTCACCAAGCTTACAACATGTATCGCCTTTAGATTTCCTTTCAGCAAGAGTATTGCTCTCGCAAAGACATCTCAACAAGCCTTCTAGTGTTACACCAAACCATCAAGCAGTTAGCAAGACCTATCGCTATCACCAGGACCTCACACTGAGTCACCAAAGGTTATACCAAAGTCATTTGTCATACAGAGCTCCAAAGGATAGTCTGCAGACATACCGATATTGCCAAGAGGTTTCTCCAAGATCTCTATTGTCACCTCGAAGCTATCAATAGTCGCCAAGATATACGCCCTTCGCCGAGAGATCATACCAATCTCCATATGTTACCCCGAAGGCTCCAACATAAAGCGCTATCAGTGAGACATGTAACTCTTGCTAAGACTTCTCACCTAGCTCTAGAACTTACCCCGAAAGCTTCATCTATTGTCAAGAGTTATACCGAAGATCCCAAAAGATGTTTATGTTGGTGAGACCTTCAATGTTCACTAAGACATCTTCCCGGGACCTTTGAGTTACCATGATAGCCAACACTTGAGCCTCCATCGGTGAGAAATTTATACATCGCTAAGAGTTCTTAGCGAACCCTTAGTCCTACCCTGATGATTCCAAGTGTGTCCCCGTTGGCAAGACTTTAACTCTTTGCTAGGACTTCTTAGCGAGAACCCTTAGTTATCTCGAAGACCATGGTCGCCAAGAGTCTCCCCGATACACGATTGAATGGCCTGTCAGCCAGAGGTCTCCCAAGTGCTAAGAGGTCATAGTAAATACACTATGTCATAGTGATAGACTCCATAATGAAGACATTTGGCAAGACAAAAGCTAGGTCATAGCGACCTATTCAAAATAGAATGATACAAACTACTTGTTAGCCAAACATGATAGATGTCACACCAACTTGACTCTAATGGAGGTTTCAGCCTATGATTATTGAGGCATATTTCCAATAATCTCCCACTTGACGAAGATCACATAGGAACCTCCAAAGCCCAACATAACTTACTGAAAATCATGGGCACTAAGGCCCATTGAATTGGGACACCACCTAAACTTGATTGTGCTCACTGGCTTTGTCAATGAATCTGCAACATTCTCCAAAGTATCAACTTTTTCCAAACTGACCTTTCCATCCTCCACCATATCTCATACAAAGTGGTACTGTACGTCTATATGTTTTATCCTAGCATGGAAAGTAGGGTTTTTTGCTAGACAAATTGCACTCTTACTGTCACAAAAAATAGTTATTTCCCCTACATCAAAACCAATGTTAGAACACAAACATTTCAACCAAACTGCTTCTTTACAAGCATGAGTAGCTACCATGTATTCAGCCTCCATAGTGGAAAAAGCGACTATAGCTTGTCACTTACTCATCCAACTCACTGCACCACCATTCAACATGAAAACATATCCACTAGTGGACCTCCTACTGTCAATGTCCCCTACCCAATCAGAATCTACATATCCATGAATGTTGAGAGTCCTCTATGATTCAACCAAATTCCCATTGTAACACAAAGAAAAATCTAAAGTACCCTTCAAATATTTGAAGACTCTTTTCACAACATCCCAATGCATTCTTCCTAGATTAGCCATAAATCAACTAAGTACTCCCACAACTTGGGCAATGTCTGGCCTTGTATAGAGCATCGCATACATGAGACTGCCAATCACACTAGCATAGGGTACACTGGTCATGTCCTCTATCTCAGTAGGAGATTTTGGATAGTCCTCAACAGATAGCTTCATTCCATGCATGACTAGAACCACTAGTTGTTTGCAATCATACATACAAAATCTCTCAAGAATAGTCCTTATATACTTACTTTGACTGAGCCAAAGCTTTCTATTCTTCATGTCCCTAGTTATCTCCATCCCCAGAATATACCTTGTTGCACCAAGATCCTTCATTTCGAACTTAGCAGAAAATTGAGACTTAAGATCATAAATCATTAGCTTGCTATTTCCTATGAACAATATATCATCAACATAAAGAGTAATAACTAATACTTGATCACTTTTAGCTTTATAATATACACAGTGATCAGATTTTGATCTCACAAATCCCAATGACAATACAAATGTATCAAATTTCTGGTACCACATTCTAGGTGACTACTTTAACCCATACAGAGACTTCTTTAATTTGCATACCAGTTTTTCTTTACCTTTTTCAACAAAATGCTCATTTGGGACATATAGATTTCTTCTTCAAGATCACCATGAAAATGTTGTCATCACATTCATCTATTCTACCTCTAAGTCATATGCTGTTGCAAGTGACAAAAGAAATCTGATAGATGTCAGCTTTGCTACATGAGAAAATATCTCCCCATAATCGATTCCCTCTACTTGGGAATAACCCTTTGCAACTAGTCTTGGCTTGTACTTTTCTATACTGCCATCTAGACCAATCTTTTTCTTAAATACCCATTTTCAGCCAACAACCTTTCTACCTTTAGG
>VDFB02161478.1:0-19403 GCA_007258455.2 Sequoia sempervirens | reverse complement strand
ATGATTCGTATTAAACTATTTGTTATTAAAAATTAGCAAACATATATCTTAAAAAATATTATAAAAAATAACTTACAGTTAATTTATTATTTATATAAATAACATATTTCTAAACACGAACTCTAAAATCAAATTATAACAATAAAAATTACACAAACCATTTTCACGAACATAAATAACACAACAAAATAAGAAATATAAAACCAAATGCAATAAGTATGATTCAATTACACATCTAAAATCTTTCAAAATTTAAATTTAAATTGAAATATTACTCTTAAAAAGTAGGTTCTCCTTTAATTTCAACTATAATAAACTACCTAAAATTTACTTTTTCAGCTACCAGTTGGTAGCTGTTATTCTTGCTTTGCTCAATAAAAGAAAAGGAAAACTACCTAAAATAGGCTACCCAAAATGTTGCAACTATTCCAAGCCATATACTATGCAGGCAATTCTACCCCAAATGGTGTGGAAAACTCTATCCAAGATGCTATCATCTATGGTCTTCACAGGGGTAGTTTTCAATTATCCACACCAAGGACACCGCAAATGCTAACGTAACACAGATAATTATTGCCAGCTCATTATCTAACAGAATAAAAAGACAACTTGAAGCGGCTCCTCCTATAATGAAGCCCCGGGTTGTATAAGTCACGTCTTCCTTGAAGATGTATTTCTTGGAACGAAAATTCAGATCTCTTATGGCTAGGGGAACAACTAATGCCATTAATCACACAATCGAGGCCACCCATCTATGCTCCAATTGAACGGAAATAAGAAGGGCCACACCAAAGGCTAACGCCAGTGCTATCAATGCTATCCACAATCCTTTTATAGAGCTCCTCAGAAGAAGAAAGTCTTCATGTTTGTCATAAACTGCATAAATGAGTATAACTACTGTTACGATTGCACTGCAGAATGCCACCGCGTCACATAGCACAAACAATACGAACCCTATCTGGTTGCAGAACGCCACCGTGTCACATAGCACAAACAATACCAACCCTATCTTGTTGTCTTTATCGGGCAGATTCAATGCTGCGTCGAAAGCAACGGTGGCGATCAAAACAACACTTACTGCAATCATTTGAGCTTTCTCTGATTTGTTAGTGACGAATGACCTCTCTAATGTTTCTTCGTTCATCATCTTTGAAGTACTGCGCGCGCCATGCGTTTCTAGGAACCCTTTCATCTGCAACAATGAAGTTGTTCACTAGATGAAATGGAAGTGATATAAACTTGAAAACGAGATAAAATATGCATCAGTACTTACCGCAGAGAAAAGGCGTTCATCCTCGCTCATTTTCTCCAACACTATGTCTAACGGCGTTTTGCCATGATTATCAAGATTGTTGATGAGTTCTTTTGAGATTATTAACATCAGTAAGGCTTTGATACACCTCGAATTTTTATCAAATATGCTAACTGCATTCTCAGCCGCCAAGTGGAGAGCATTTCTTCCGTCTTTATCAACAATTTCTAAGTAGTCTGGGCCGTAAGTTAATATTTCTTTCACTAATTCCACATTCCCTTCCATCACCGCTATGTGAAGGGCTCTATCCACCTTATAACACAAAGAAGTATCTTTCTCCATAAGTAGTTTTGCAATCTCTGATGCTTTTTCAACATAGGCGGCGCTATGCAGTGCTGTCCTGCCAAAGCCATCAGCTTGCATAAGGAGCTCCGGTCTTTGATCTAATAGATTCAGAATCACGCCTGCACAATTGGAACGACAGATAAATTTGTAAACGTTCTATACAATGAACTATTTAATTAGGAATAACAGGGCTACGTTTGTGAAGGAAGAGCTTAAACTCTTGTTATCATTTCCACTTTAATCAGAAATACAATCAGCAAACGCCGGAAAAATGTTAGTTACCACTGGGAATACCTTTGTGCCCGTAGGAGACGGCAGCGTGCAGAGGTGTGTGGCCATTAGATGTACTCGTATCACGGCTAGAAGATGTGAGATGCACTAGTTTCACAACAATTTCCTCCTGACCTTCCTCGGCTGCTTTAAACAGAGCAGTTTGACCGGCGTTATTGACAAAATTAGCCATATCAGCGCTTTGCTCCAACAAAACGCTGACTACTTGAAAATGTCCTCCTTTGGCCGCTTCATGGAGAGCAGTGTTACCTTGTGAATTTTGGGCCACAAGAAACTGGCGGCTTTCTTCGTTTCCTGCCTCTATGTCATCATTCATAAGGTTAAGCAGCATCTTAACGATACGCAGATGGCCTTTAGAGGCTGCCAAGTGAAGCGGCGTATTCTCTCCAGGCGTAACCTGGCGGAGAACGTCAAGAGGGCCATTATAGGGGGCCGTTTGAGGGCATACTCTCTCTTGTGTTGGGGAGAATGCCGTCCATCATCAATTAATTTCCCGAATTGCCTCCACATTGTCACGGTAGCAGCTGCATATAACCTTCCGTCCATCCTTTTGGGAAAAATGGAAGAGGATTAAAATTGTGTGAAACTAAAGGTAAACAAAAAATGTGATATGTTGATCACAAATAAAAAATTATATAGAAACCTAAAATTGTTTTAATAGAATAAGAGGTGGGGGTATCTATTATATAAAGTGTAACGAATCGTGCAAACCCCAGAGAACACACACACAATGCAAATAATTTTTTTTTTTAAATAACATAAAGTAAACATGCAATAACATTAAACCGTAATCACATTGTACATTACATCACATTATCACACTTAGTTCTCTTGGGCACGCAAGGTTACATCACAAACATCTAAATGAAAGCAAAAGACAACATTGAACAATATATCCATTTATATTATAACAACCATGAATAAGAATACCACCATGAATCAAGAGCGAGAGTGTTACTACATTACGTTTTGCAATCATAATGAATCTCTTTAACAAAGTTACAAATGATCCTAACTATTACATCATTGTTATAAAATTACATTGCAAGCTCTTGATATAAGAATTACAACAAATTTACCAAACATGTGGGATGATACAAGTACAAAAATTATGAAATACAAGGTTTTCACTGATACAACTCCAACTGCAGAAATGCTGAGAAGAAAGGATGCTGATGGGGAACCCAACGGGTGCAGAGCACGTTCCACCCAACCATGTGAGTTATGGATAACTCACCCCCCGTGCTTAGAGGTGACAATGAAGTTAACTCGACCATGATTGTCAAACCGACTCCATAAACAACAAAGTACAACCTCAATAACACAACAACATAATCCACAACATTTA
Source organism: Sequoia sempervirens (assembly GCA_007258455.2). NCBI lineage: Eukaryota > Viridiplantae > Streptophyta > Pinopsida > Cupressales > Cupressaceae > Sequoia > Sequoia sempervirens. The sequence goes on along the minus strand of VDFB02161478.1, from coordinate 16,167 downwards.
CGAGGCAACAAAAGATAAAGCTAAGAAATAGATCAAAGCAATAACAGATAAACAAGTTACCAAGGAACATTCATAACTCAACTTCAAAAGAATCCAAAACAACATAAAGATTACAATTCCAGAGGCGACAAGAAGTAATGCACAAGGGTGTCTAGTGGAGAGTGTCATCGCATAGCTCTCATGGGATCTCCTGGCTCTTCCTCCAACTTGAGGCGCCGACACCCATCTATGGATCTCCTGGGTCTTCCTCCTACTTGAGGCGTCGGCACCATAGGGTAGCTCATGCAGAGTCAATAACCTCTCATGAAGATGAGATTATGACTTTGCCAACCACGGCCTTCTCAGTCTATCATTAGTCTATGATAGCCCTAATGCATAGACAAGGAATCCAATATTTATTATCTTGTGTGTTTTACTACCCATCCCCCCCTAATTCTATTTTTTTTAGGTTATCACTTGTTTAACTACTCTTACATGGGTTCTCCTGTGCACTTCCTCTTACTTGAGGCATCGGCCCCCACGAAGAGCCACTCTCCCTAAGACCCCTAACAGAAACCGAAATAAGGCAAGGGTTGTACCATCAAGTATAAGGCATATAACACAAAACAAGACATGTGAGGCAAATCCATCTTGCGATCACTCATAAACACAATGACCACAATCTCGTACAACCCTTCCAATAAAGATGCTTAACAAAATCATGTAATATTCAAATCCAAAAAGTACAAGGATAAACGTCCAAGAAAATAAATCAATCCTCTAGAACAAGGGTTTGTAAAACAACAGGGTTCCCACATGGACAACACTAACAATAGCCATAACGGAAAAGATAACTCAATTTAATTTTGCAAGACAACACCAAAATTTAATGTAATTCATTCCCAATCATTCAATTTAATTATTTTCACCAATTTGCTAATCGTTACAAAAAAAAAATGAATAAACATAAGATTCTCATTTTCAAATATAATGAAATATAACTAACTCAGTATAATCCATTTATAGTACGAAATAAAACTAATTTTATGTTTTAAATTATTTTCTCAACATAACAAAAGATCAAATACTGCCCTTTAAATATATAAATATCTATATATAACCATTATTAACATTTTACTTGAAATACCAAAAAAATTACATTTTAAAATAACAATAATATTAAATAAAATAATTATAATTCTGTTAAAATAACATAAATTATAATTATAATATTTAATAGAGTAAATATATACAACTATATATATTTATATATATATATATATAAATATAAAATTAAATTAAAAAAAATAAAATGCAGTAAGAAAGGGCCGACAGCCCAGTTGACTGTCCGCAGGGCAGAGAGGACTGCCTACGACAGTCCTCGTGACTATTGCACATTGCAGTCTGTAGGACTGCCACGCATAGCAGTCTGTGGACTACTATGTCCAGTCCTTTTGCCATAGGGGGGCAGGGTGGGTATAGCCTGCCGTCCTTCCCCAAACCCCATACAATGAAATTTTATTTTAAATTTTTAAACGAAAAAAAATAAACACACAATTTTAATAAATAAACATCCATCCGTCCCTGATACGGATTCTGATGGCCTATTCGGCCATAATAATTTTTAAAAACAAAACACAGAATTTAATAAAATTAACCTCCGTCCCTGGTACGATTTCGACGGCCATTATGACCAAAATTTGATTTTAAATAGTGATTTCGAATACTTTATAAAGCACAAAAAAATATATATATTTATAAACATATGTATGTATAAATATATACGAAATTTGAATATATTTATATATACATTCCAAATGAACAAATATACCAGCTACAGGTACAGAGAATAGAAGAACTACATAAAAATAACTTTTATAAAAAAAATATATGTATATATATATATATATGAATATATATATATATATATATATAAAGGATATATTTTCATAATCCTAGAATAAATGGTTCTAAAAAAAAAAACTATGTAAATTCTCAAAGACACAACAGAATCAATTTAAGAACATATATTTTATTATCACAAACTCAACATTATTTTCACATAGCCAAATTGGAAGAATATCCATAGAGTAATTTACATAGACAGTTCTTTCAATTTCTTCAGCCATTTTCACTATTCAATAAATTTCTCTTTCCTAAGGTTTCATTTTTCTTTCCCCAAGTAATCTAATTATTTTTCTGTTTTCTTTAAATTAGAAGACCAAAGAAGAAATAGATAAAACCTAGAGTCCTGTGCTTATTTGAGAAGCTGATGATGCCTACTTGAATCTGATGGCCTTTACGAAGCGCTTCTGGTTCTGCTTCGAAATCTCCTATCTAGAATATCGTGCTCAACTTCAAAAATAATATTCTCTCAAAAACCCTTCCCAAAACATGTAGCAATAGATTGACAAATCTTTTTTTGAAAACTTCAGAAGATTTCAACATTCAAAGACATTATTTTTATTTTGTTTTTATTTTATTTTTCAACTTCTGTCACATTCTTCCCGTGAGTGAAAATTCATAATTCTGCAACTCAATAAAAGATGCCTCTTTCCCTTTTTGAAAATTCTAAAAAAAAAATCTAATAAAAAGAAACTATCTAATTTAATTCTAGTTAAGTTTCCTTTTCCAATACTTTCTATTTTTTTAAATTTGCTTTTGCAAGTTTTATTTGCTATGCACATAATATACTTTATTTTAATAATTATCCTCAACAAGATAATTAATTAAAATAATAAATACAATTTAATATTAAATTAGCACATTTAAATATTTGCATACAAATTAATCTAACATTATAATAAACAATTATTACCAATATTAAATAAACTAAACCACGACTTATAAAATACTAACATCAATAACATACGACAATACACAAACATGACCCACAAAGAACGACAACAACAAGAACGTGCAATACCACTCAATTCGACGGTTTGACAACATGGGACGGGATGACTTCATGGTCACCTCTATTTCAACATTTGACCGTTGGGCTATTGGTGCTCGCCCTGTCTTGCCGAAGCAGGTGGAATCGAGACTATGTACCTGCAATCCCTGCATACAAACGAAGTCGCGTACATGTGCATACATATATATATAAAATCAAAGCATTGCATTGTGAGAAGGAATCGCAGCATAACAGAGCACTCACAATGAGTGATGCTACACTGTCCTTCATCACATCTATCCTAACAATTATAATATGATTGATAAAATAACATTTCTAAACTAACAATTCATCTCATGACATAATTTATTAAATCACTACATCATAATATAATTATGAAAATCAACTAGCATCACCAACCACAATGTCATATGAAATAATCATGTCCACAAATGGAATAACAGCATCATCAAATGTCTAACTAACCAAATCACACAAAAATAGTACCATCATAGTATCGATGTATCAAATCAAAGCATAACAACTACAGAGTCCAACTAGCAACTAGGAGGGTTATTACATCCTCCCCCCCCTTAAATCTGGCTTACTCCTGTAAGCCATAAAACAAGTAATGGTAGGATTCTCTGATATGGGAAGCATCCTCCCATGTCGCTGAAGTCTCATCATTGGGATCCCATTGGACCCGCACCTGCTCAATATCCCTACCTCTGAGAACGAGTCTCCTGTGCTGCACCACAGCCACGGGCTCTAGAGCTAGCTGCCCATCCTCGACCTGTAGAGCATTCCAATCAAGTACATGAGTAACATCAAGAAAATAAGGCCTAAGGACAGAAACATGAAACACATCGTGAATCCACGACAGACTGGGTGGCAAGGCCAAGCAATAGGCAACAGGACCAATACGCTCTAACACCTCGAACAGACCCATAAAACGGGGTGCAAGCTTGGAACCCTTTCCATAACGAATAGGGCTCTTCCAAGGACGAACTCGAAGAAACACTCGATCACCTACTGTAAACTGTCGATCAACTCTGTGCGCATCAGCAAACTTCTTCTGCCTATCCTGAGCCGCTACAAGATGCTCTCGGATGTGAGCTACCTGCTGCTCCATATCCTGAAGCATCTTGGGTCCAAGAAGAACCCTGTCCTCTAATCGATCCCAGCTCAAAGGGGTATGACAAGGATGACCATATAAAGCCTGAAATGGGGCCATGCCAATCAAACTATGATAACCATTGTTATAGGCAAACTCGACCAAATGCAGATAATCTTCCCAACGAGATTGTTGGTCCATGACATACATGCGAAGCATATCCTCAAGCACCTGATTGACTCTCTCAGTCTGACCATCTGTCTCTGGATGGTAGGCAGAACTGAAATTCAACTTAGTCCCTAAGGACCGCTGCAAAGATGTCCATAACGCAGATGTGAATACCGGATCTCTGTCAGAAATGATCCTGCGCGGTATCCCATGTAATTGAACAATGTCTTCCATGAACACCCTAGCCACCACAGAAGTAGTATAGGAAGATCGAATGGGAGAGAAATGGGCTACCTTGGTCAACCTGTCAACAGTGACCATGATAGTATCATGTTTCCTGGAAGACATAGGCAACCCAACAATGAAATCCATAGAAATGATGTCCCACTTCCACTCCGGAACAAGATGAGGCTGCAACAAACCTGTCGGATGATGATGCTCGGCCTTAACTCTCTGACATTCTAGACACCTAGCCACAAAATCAGCAATGTCACGCTTCATCCCTGCCCAAAAATATAATGAGCGAAGATCAACATACATCTTTTTAACTCCAGGATGTGCCGAATAAGGAGCCCTATGAGCTTCAGTCATGATTAGGGTACAAAGACCCTCTACAGGAGGTACATACATTCGGCCTCCATAACGCAAAACACCATCTGAGTCCAAAAAATAACCAGCAAATTTACCTTCCAATGCTCTACCTGACTCAATCTTTGATTTCACCGCTTGATACCAATCATCTGAAGAAAGAGCTAAGAGAATCTGACTCTTCAAATCAACCTCAAGAGCCACAATGAAAATCTCATGCTTGCATCTGCTCAATGCATCTGCTACCACATTTTCCTTGCCCTGAATATATTTTACTTCAAAATCATATTAGCACAAGAATTCCATCCACCTCCTCTGCCTTGCATTCAAATTCGGCTGCGTAAAGATGTATTGCAGACTACGATGATCTGTATGCAACTCGAACTGATGCCCTAGGAGAAAGTGTCACCATCTTACCAAGGCATGGACAACTGCGACTAACTCCAAATCATGAGTGGGGTAATTGAGTTCATGATCCTTCAGTTTCCGTGATTCATAAGCAATCACTCGCCCTTCCTGCATCAACACGGCCCCCAAGCCTTCCAAAGAAGCATCCGTACACACAACAAAATCACCTGTCGGGTCTGGTACTACTAAGATTGGAGCACTAGTCAGCTTGTCCTTTAGATTCTGGAAAGCTAATTGACACTGATCTGACCATGGAAACTTCTTTCCCTTCCTCTGGAGAGAGGTGATAGGATGTGCCAACCTAGAAAAGCCTTGGACAAACCGCCTATGATATCCTGCAAGTCCCATGAAGCTGCGAATTTCTGAGACATTTGTGGGTGCGGGCCAATCCACAATGGCTTGAATCTTTGCAGGATCAACTGAGATTCCATCACCTGAAATCACATGCCCCAAATACTGAACTTTAGTTTTAAAAAAGTCACACTTTGCCAAGTTGGTGAACAACTGATTGTCCCTTAAGCACTGTAACACCTACTTTAGATGTTCCTCATGTTCCTCAATAGACCTAGAATAAATCAGAATGTCATCGAGAAACACAAGGACGAATCTATCCAAGTATGTTCAGAACACTCCATTCATTAAGCTCATAAAGATTGAAGGTGCATTCATTAACCCGAATAGCATCACAATGAACTCATAATGTTTGTATCGAGTACGAAATGTTGTTTTGTGAATATCTGGATCTGCAATCCTCAACTGATGGTATCTCGATTTGAGATCAATCTTAGAGAACACCTTTTCCCCTTTTATCTAATCGAAAAGATCATCAATTCTGGGTAATGGATATCGGTTCTTCACGGTTACTTTGTTCAACTGCCTATAGTCAATACACAAGCAAAGAGAACCATCCTTTTTCATGAATATCACAGGTGCTCCCCAAGGGGAAACACTTCGGCGGATAAAGCCCTTAACCAACAATTCTTCCAGTTGCAGACGGAGTTCCTGAAGTTCCTGCGTTGTCATCTGATACAGAGCTTGAGATATTGGCTCAGCTCCAGGTACCAGATCAATCCTGAAATCTATACCTCGCTTTGGTGGCATACCAGGTATCTCTTCTGAAAACACATCAGAAAACTCCTTAAGGAGAGGGTACTGATCCAACGACACCCCTCGACTATCCTCTGACTCCAAGTCACTCAACGATACTGCAAAGAGCTGACAACCCTGCCGGAAGCACCTTTTAAGCTGCATGGCAGAGATCATTCGCAAAGAAATGGGTCTTTGAACACCCATGATCTCCACCTCCTTTTCAGAATCATCAATGCACCGCACAGCTTTACGGCGACAATCAATTGTAGCACGGTGTGCACTCAACCAATCCATGCCCAAGATGACATCATATGAGCCGAGTGGTAGGATTCTGAGGTCTACTTTGGTTGACAAAGCCCCTATACTCAAACTACAATCCTACACAAGCTTCTCTACAATGAGCTTTGACCCTGAAGCCAATTCAACTTGCCATTTCATGCCTTGACTAGTTGCCACCAGTCCACATCGCTCAACCACCAAAGGAGATATAAAGGAATCAGATGCACCAGAATCAAAAAGTATAGAAATGCTAGAACCATGTAACACACCTGAAGTCTCAATGACGGTGTTCTGGTGGTCTGCCTGCCGATTATCCACTGTAGCAAAGACATGATGAGATCTCCCTGCATCACCTACTGTCGGCTTTGATCCAGCTGGCCTCTGATAAAAACTTGAAGTATTCTTTTGAGGACACAATCTGGCAATGTGCCCCTGCTGTCCACAAGAGTAACACCCAGTACCCTTGCCAAAACCTCTGCCCCCTAATGGAGCATTTGACTGCTGGAAACTTCCTCGACTCGGCGCTGACTGAAAACTAGGTGCAGGCTGAACAAAACGTTCCTGACGAACACGGTTCCTATTCTGATCCTTGCAAAACTGTGAATTGCCACCCTGTTGAGATTGAAAGTTCTTCTGTCTCGACTACTGCTGCTGAGGCTACTGCTGCTGATGACCCCCTTTCGAGGGTTGAAACCTATTTCTGGAAGATCCTGCCCCCTAAGACTGACTTTTGTGAGCGCTAAATCCCAGAGTAGGTGCATCACTAACTGCACCCAATGTGACCACCCAAGGCCATGGCCAAATTTTCCTCTACCAAACGAGCCTTCTCAACTGCCATTTCCATCGTCTTCGATTCAAAGACTCGTACGCCTCCACTGATGTGGGTATTTAATCCCCGAACAAAATGTTGCACCAACATACCTTCATCATGGCTAACTCGATACCTTCGAATCAGAAGACCTACTATACCGCCCAACACATGGGATAACCCGCTGAGACTTCATGAACTGGCCATCCTCGCTACTACCCAATGGTCCGAGGAACGAGCCCAACCTCACCTAGGAACAATTCCTGTGTGACCAAACTATCATGTAATTTAGACCCCTGTAGACGAAACCTCAAGGTGCATAACCGCACACCGAGCCTTGGTATTGCTACCATAGGGATGCATGGCGAAGCAATGATCTAAGTCAATTAGCCAAGTTTCAGCTTCTAGTCCTCCTCCCGAACCATCAAATGTCGATGGGTGAGCTCTCAACAAATCCCTCATATGGCCTGCTATGACTGCATCTTGAACCACATCTGTATCCCTTCGCCTTTGCAACCTTTCTCTCTCCCTTTCAATCTGAGACTCCTCCTCTGGCCTGGGTCCCAAACGAGCCAGAATCTCTCCAGGAATGTGTTGTAACGGACTGTCCAATCCAGGCTATCCTGGGTTCTGACCACCTGACGGATTACTGTGAAGACTATACTAATCCTCATGATCATAACCATGAGAACTAGGAACTGAGGGACTTCGCCGGTTTGCTCTTCAACGAGCACCATGGCCTCTTGCTCGACCACGTCCTCTACCTCAAGGAATATTTCTGCACAACAAGATAAAGGTACAAATGAGCTCAAGAGTTCAAACATGAGGATGCCTAATGGACTTAACTACCTAGAGACCCTAGCATTTGCAAACTTGGCTATGATACCAAGTTGTAACGCCCATCGTGCAAACCCCAGAGAACACACACAAAGCAAATAATTTTTTTTTAAAACAATTAAATTAAACATGCAATAACATTAAACCATAACCACATTTTACATTACATCACATTATCACACTTAGTTCTTTGGGGAACGCGAGGTTACATCGCAAATATCTAAACAAAAGCAAAAGACAACATTGAACAACATATCCATTTATATTATAATAACCATGAATAAGAATACCACCATGAACCAAGAGCGAGAGTGTTACTACATTACGTTTTGCAATCATAATGAATCTCTTTAACAAAGTTACAAATGATCCTAACTATTACATCATTGTTATAAAATTACATTACAAGCTCTTGATATAAGAATTACAACAAATTTCCCAAACATGTGGGATGATACAAGTACAATAAATTTTGAATTTACAAAGTGAACACTGGTACAACTCCAACTGTAGAAATGCTGCGAAGATAGGACACTGATGGGGAACCCAATGGGTGCAGAGCACGTTCCACCCAACGATGTGAGTTATGGATAACTCACCCCCCATGCTCAGAGGTGACAATGAAATTAACTCGACCATGATTGTCAAACTGACTCCATAAACAACAAAGTACAAACTCAATAACACAACAACATAATCCACAACATTTACGAGACAATAAAAGATAAAGCTATGAAATAGATCAAAGCAATAACAGATAAACAAGTTACCAAAGAACATTCATAACTCAACTTCAAAAGAATCCAAAACAACATAAAAATTACAATTCTAGAGGCGACAAGAAATAATGCACAAGGGTGTCTAGTGGAGAGTGTCATTGCATAGCTCTCATGGGATCTCCTGGCTCTTCCTCCAACTTGAGGCGCCGACACCAATCTATGGATCTCATGGCTCTTCCTCCTACTTGAGGCGTCGACACCACAGGGTAGCTCATGTGGAGTCGATAACCTCTCATGAAGACGAGATTATGACTTTGCCGACCACGACCTTCTCAGTCTATCATTAGTCTATGATAGCCCTAATGCATAGACGAGGAATCCAATATTTATTATCTTGTGTGTTTTACTACCCATCCCCCTAATTCTATTTTTTTAGGTTATCACTTGCTTAACTACTCTTACGTGGGTTCTCCTGTGCACTTCCTCTTACCCGAGGTGCCGACCTCCACAAAGAGCCATTCTCCCTAAGACCCCTAACAGAAACCAAAATAAGGCAAGGGTTGTACCATCAAGTATAAGGCATATAACACAAAACAAGACATGCGAGGCAAATCCATCTCACGACCACTCATAATCACAATGACCACAACTGCATAACCCTTCCAATAAAGATGCTTTACAAAAAACTATGTAATATTCAAATCCAAAAAGTACAAGGATAAACGCCCAAGAAAATAAATCAAGCCTCTGGAACAAGGGTTTGTAAAACAACAGGGTTCCCACATGGACAACACTAACAATAGTCATAACGGAAAAGATAACACAATTTAATTTTGCAAGACAACACCAAATTTAATGTAATTCATTCCCAATCATTCAATTAAATTAATCTCACCAATTTGCTAATCATTACAAACAAAATAAATAAATATAAGATTCTCATTTTTAAATATAATGAAATATAACTAACTCAATATAATCCATTTATAGTATGAAATAAAACTAATTTTCTATTTTAAATTATTTGCTCAACATAACAAAAGATCAAATACTGCCCTTTAAATATATAAATATCTATATATAACCATTATTAACATTTTACTTGAAATACCAAAAAAAAATTACATTTTAAAATAACAATAATATTAATAAAATAATTATAATTCTGTTTAAAATAAAATAAATTATAATTATAATATTTAATAAAATAAATATATACAACTATATATATATATGTATATATATATATTTATATATATATATAAATATAAAATTTAATTAAATTTAAAACCACGATTAAGAAGTGACCCGGAGTTGTTGTCCGTAGTCTTCATGACTGTATTAAGCACAGCAGATCATAAAGGCTATACCTTTAGCAGGTCTTTAAAGGTATTTGTGTCTTGATCATACCATGTACGGGGTGAGGGACGAGAAGATGCAGAAGCCGGCCGTCCATCAACCCTCCCACAGTACTTAACAAATTTTTCCCAATTAATTTTAAAGAGGACCAAAACATAATTGAATTCCGAACCCAAATTTTATTTTCTTCAATTAAAAAAAATGTGATACGAACGGCTGACGCACAGAGATATCAGTATGATATAAAATAAAATATATATATATATAACAGAGTAAAATATAGCGGGATAAATAAATACATTCACAAATAAATAAATTTTCAAAACAAAAACCTCAAATTTCATTATTCTCAAAGAGGAATCAATTTTCTCACAATAAACCCGTATAGTTAAATGGGACATTTCAGAGAATGAAGGTTTTTGTTTTGACAAATTGAGAACAATCTAATAACTTTTAAGACAACTAGTCTAATCTCTTTCAGTTTTTCTCTATTCAAACAAAAGCTTTCTTTTCTCACACAAATCCTTTTTAATTAACTCTATTTTTCTCTGAATTTAAAGACAGATTTCATTTACAGTCAAATTGAAAAATAAATAAAATAAAGACACAGAACATTTTCAAAAGAACAGTTTAATTTCTTCTATTAATCTTCTATTTAATCAAAAGTTTTCTTTCTTTCAGACAATCAGCCATATTTATTCATTTGTTTATTTATTTTCCTTTACAAGTAAAAATTAATTCAAACCCATTTCTATTCCTTTTACAGATTCAAAAACAGTCAAGAGAAGAGAGTGGAACCTGGAGTCCTACGCTCTAGAGAATCTGATGAAGTTCGCTTGGTTTCGACAGTCTTCTCGAACAGCTTTCGTTCCTCCTTCAGAATCCCCTCTCCCGAATATCGTGCTCAACTTCAAATCTAATATTCTCTCAGAAACCCTTCCCAAAACATGCAGCAATAGATTGACAAATCCCTTTCCCAAAAACTTCAGAAAATTTCTACATTCGAAGACATTATTTTTATTTTATTTTTTTATTTTATTTTTTTCAACTTCTGTCACCATCTTTCCGTGAATGAAAATTCACAATTATGCAACTAAATAAAATATGCCTCTTTCCTTTTCAAAAACTCTAAAAAAATCTAATATAAAAGAAACTATCTAATTTAATTCCAGTATGTTTCCTTTTTCAATACTTTCTATTTTAAATCTGCTTTTGCAAGTTTTATTTGCTATGCACAAATTTAATTTATTTATTTTCTTTGTTTTATAATTATCTTCAACAGGATAATTTTAATTAAAATAACAAAACACAATTTAATATTTAATTAGCACGTGACTTTTTAAAATAAAACATTTAAATATTTACATACAAATTAATCTAACATTATAATAAACAATTATTACCAACATTTAATAAACTAATTCACAACATATAAAATACCAACATAAATAATATTCGACAAAACACCAACCACAAATGATGACAACTACAAAAAAATGTACAATACCAATCAATCAAGACGGTCTGACATTATGGAACGGGATGACTTCATTGTCACCTTTGTTTCAACATTTAATTGTTGGGCTATTGGTGCTCGCCCTGTCCTGCCGAGGCAGGTGGAATCGAGACTTGTACCTGCAATACCTGCATACCAACGAAGTCGTGTACATGTGCATACATATATAAAATCAAAGCATTGTATTTGTGAGAAGGAATCGCAGTGTAACAGAGCACTCGCAACGAGTGATGCTACACTGTCCTTCATCACATCTATCCTAACAATTATAATATGATTGATAAAATAACATTTCTAAACTAACAATTCATCTCATGACATAATTTATTAAATCACTGCATCATAATATAATTCTGAAAATCAACTAACATCACCAACCACAATGTCATATGAAATAATCATGTCCACAAATGGAATAACAGCATCATCAAATGTCTAACTAACCAAATCAAACAATAGCCATGCCATCCGCCAAGTATGATGTATCAAATCCATGAGAGGAAAACCTAAGATCCAACTAGCAACCAGGGAGGTTATTACAAAATCTACTTTAAATTGCATAAAAGCCATTATTGGAGAGAATGTTTTGCACATAGAGCTGCAAAGGTTAATTTTTCCTGCTGATTTACTTTCCACATTTCTATCAAATATACTGGATTTGGTTCAAAACTTTGATGTTTTGAGAAACATTGCTAACAAGTTTGTTGTTAGCATATACTTGCAAAATGATGCTTTGCTTCATAGCGTATAGCAGTATGATTTTACTATGGGTGAAGGTTTGATTGGGGGTCTTTATCCAAGACATCTCATATATTATGACATGAGGTATGCATAAATCTTTAAAGGAATGTTGTTATCAACAATGTAGGATACCTCAGTTTATTTATATCAGGCTCTTAACAAGAATAGATCGACATTTTCATTGGAGGAGATAGATAACTTTAAACGGAAGTATCATGCAATTTCCTTCTTGAAAAGCCACATTTGTGTTCATGATTTGCAACTTTTAGCCACTCCACAAGCTGCAAAAAGGAAATATTGTTATCGTTACATTCCAGATATCAACAAAACTATTCCTTCTTATGATCATCAACATTCTGACAAGCATGTGGAAACAGAAGAAAGCTCAGTCAATGGTTTTAAAAGAGCAAGAAACAAGTCATTATCTTTTTAATTAGTTTTTTTTCTAGCCTAATAGTTTTTGTTTTTGGTAAGGGGTTGTATATATGTAATGGGCTTAGTTCTTTTGGAAAGGGTCTATATATATGTAATGGGCTTCGCATTGTTGATCTTATGTAATGGGCTATATAAATGTAATGGGCATCACACTTCTATTGGGCATGAAGTGGGGGATGTTCTTATGTGATGCATCAGTTAGATGTAGTCCTTTGTTTTTTAGTAGCTTGTATAGGGTAGGAAACGGGATCATATTAGTCTATTGTACCAGTCAATCTAACTGTGTTGGTCCAATTGTCGAATTGTAAAAGTCATAAAAGTCAGTTACTCAGACTATAACTAGGGGTTTTCTTCTTGGTTCTTTCCCGCCAATACGTCCGCCTGAACTAGGATCTTGTATAAAATATATATATTTAATATTAATAAAATTATAGTGGCCTATCACTTGATTAACAAAAAAAATATTTGAGAAAAAAATCATTAATTAAAACAATTATGTAATTTAGGAAATGTAGATTAATAAATTAAATTTTAGAATAGAAAAATAATTAGTAAATTAATTAAATAATATTGATTATTTAATTAATATAGATGAATAGTGGTGAAATAGATAATTTAATTAAATAGTTTGAAATTATTTAATTAAATACTGAAGATGTATTAATTAGGTCGAATGATAGAAAAATGAATCATTGTGGATGAAAATATGCTAGTTAGAATTAGGTGTCTACATATAATATACAATATCTCGTAATATATATATATTATAGTGTTTATATTATTAAATAATATAAGTAAAATTATATAATTTAGTCTATATTTTTTATATATATTATATTTTTAAATATACAAATATTAATATTTTAATTATGATTTTAGAATGTAGGTAAAGAGGATAATATGGAAGATTTAAAAAATATACTTAGCTTCTAAAATACTTTATTGTTTTTTTTATAAAAAAAAAGAAAAAGAAAATGTACACTCTAAAGAATGCTTTAATCCTATGTTAAATTAAAATAAATATCTAATTTTAGATGTGTAAAGTATTAATAATAAATATTATTTAAATGTATGAATGATTAAATCAATTAAAAATTAAGAACTATATAAAAAACATAGAAACACAAAAAATATTAATGTGAAAAAAACCATTAGATAAAAAAACCATAATAAAACATCACTATACGAAAATTTTCATATGTAATAATAGAATGTGAACTTGAGAATTATTCTCTTCTTTATATATTCTAATATAGCTTATCAAGTCCTCATATGCAATCTAAAAATCCCTCAAAAATAATTTTACTTTGAGGGAACTCTGATTATATATAGGGATGGAGGATGGAAAATACCCACTAGGTAATTTCCACACCTCTTCAAAATATAAACAGTTAATAATTTATAAACATAGCTATTTTACTAAATCATTAATTGTGTAATATTTTATTTTAGTGTATTTTGAGACATTTATATGTTTTTGACTAGATAAGCAAGGTAAGGGCCCTGATCCCATACAAAACAACAAAAATTCTAGACCAACCAAACCTGAACTGAAACAACAAAATAGAGGAGACAACAAGGAACCAACAAAGGTCTCCTCGAACACAACACAAGGAATAGACACTAACCAAACATAATAGGAAGATAGCAGATGAACTTATCTAAGAAACAGTTTAATAATAACTAGATCCTACTAATATCAGTCCATATATAAAGTAGGCATTACCTGTCAATAATGTCCAAAAGACCAAAGACCATAAAAGCATAGATTAACAACATATAGATCAAGTTTGGGCTATTAGAGCCAGTATCGAACTTAAACATAACAAGAGAGTAAAAAAACCAGATAAAATTTTCCATAGAACCAAAGAGCAAAAACCAGATAACAAAGAATTAGGACTCCTTGATTAGGCTTCATATCGTATTCAGGTATTCCACAATTCCTTCAAGGCTATCCTTATCATCCATAGTCCTAGACCGCTCTGCTTCATCCTGCTTTCCTTTTCTCTTCTACTGCTTTGTGATCTTGCCCTGACCAAAAATGGTTCCCATAACAACTCTTTCCATAACACCCTGAATCACTCTACAAACATTCTTAATGACACCCTCAATGGCCTGGAATCTAGCAGAATTGTCTTCCTGCTGCATCATTTTCTCAACATGTTCCATTTTTTCCACGAGCATTTCAATAGTCATCTTATCTATACCCAATTTTCCCTCCACCAGAGTTTTGGAGATCAATTGGGGTATCACTTGTATCCTACTTTTCTTTGTCAACTCTTGGGCATATGCCCTCCACCTCACCATGCACCATCACCCGATGAGAGTTGTCCTCTTCCACTTCCTGACTAGAATTTTCAACATCTTTAGAAGCCAAAACTTCCTCCTCTTTCGAATGCCCCGTTTCTCCTAGACTATTCGGGACATACTCCTCCTCAAAGGAGGCATCCGACTCTTTCGTGGTGCCCTTTTTCCCCTTCTTCTCAGAGTCCAATAAAGCAACACTCTTCTTGTCCCCAGAATTATTAGTTTTCTTTCCTATTTCTTTTCCTTTCGAAGCAGCTAAGGCCAAATGTGTTGACCTACAACCAGTTGGGGGATTAGAACCACTATCAGGGCTTATTTCTTTATCATCTTGTATGGTAATAGTGGGAGTATTTGGATTTTATTGTTTGATAATTTTTCTTTTCTTTGTGTCCCCAAGGGAAGTGGGGGAGGAGGAATTTCATTTTTCTGGGGTGATTTTAAGAAGGTCAAACCATGAGGGATCCACAATCTTAGGGGGGGGAATCATGTGCTTCTTAGTATCTTTTTCCGGTGACTAGGGACAACTTTCAATTAGCTCAATTTTAACAAATCTTTTAGGGGGTTGGCTACCCTCAAGTAGGTTAAGGAAGACATTTATATGTTATAAGGTAAAAATATATTCTATTTAGATATTTTTATCAAAGTTATAGAGCTATATAACCTCTAATAACATTATGCTATATAGAATTTCATACCTTGCGAAATTTTGTATAACATAAAAGATTTCATAAAAAAATGTTTCATGTGAATTCTATGATGATCAATGATCTATGAACTCTACAAGCAATTTAAGAGAATAATTCATTAAAGTGATAAAAGGGAAGTCATTTGAGCTCAACAATACAACTATTGATCAATTTATGAGGTCAAAAGCTTTGTGTAAAAAAATTGAAAAATAATTGGTCATGAATCATAACACACCCT
>VDFB02161477.1:0-26351 GCA_007258455.2 Sequoia sempervirens | reverse complement strand
GACTTGGATGGAAATGGTGTTCATGTCATATTCTCCAAGAGAGGGGAGATTTCTCCTTTAGAGGTGGAGATTGAGATGGTAGGTTGGATTATTAGGTGGTTCAAGTGAAACCTTGCTTCTTTGTATCCAGTTTTGCCTAGTAACTCTCTTATTGAGGTAGGGATTTTAGTGAAATTGATTGTTCTAAAAGGGAGCTCTTTCTAACCTTTATGTAGTGGCTCAGTGTTGAGTGGATGTTTTGCTGCAAATTGGTTGTTGTAAGCTATTATTAGTGCCTAGCTGACTCAAGCGGTTTCTTTCTATTGATTGGGTTCAAGGTCCTTGTAAAAACTTGGTTGTAAATGGTTTTCAGCCCCCTTCAAAGCCAAATCTTTGCAGCTTGGATTGTCTTGTGTATCTTTTGGTTGGCTACTACTATTGGGTTGTTGATTGTCTATGTTCCTTTCGGTTTGCAACTTTCATTTGATCGGGTTTTAGGTCCCTTTAAAACCTGTTTGTTAGGGGTTTCGGGTCCCCTCAAAACCTTTTTGTATGAGGTTTCGGTTCCCCTCAAAACCTGTTTTTCCCATAATAAAAAATATGTTGTGTCGTAGGTTAGGAATACATATGCCACTAAAGATTTTTTTTAAGGATTTATAGGAATACAATATGGGATACGATAGAAATGCTTGATGCCTTTTACATCATGTGGGTGGATAGAGAAGATAGTGTTACAATTGATGCACTTGATTTTTACATAAAAAATTGATACTTTCATACCATCTCCCCATAATAGGTATGGTTTTGAAACCCTCACTAGACCCAACATTCTTGAAAATATCTACAATTTACAAGTCTTTAATGATGACCAATAGATTTATGAGTTTTTGAATTATTGTAATCACTTTGAAAATCAACTAATTGAAGTGTGTCTCATGGTGGAAGAAAATAAAGATGGAAAAGAGACTCTCTTTGGGAATGTGATTATGTTGGAAAAATATGTCTGAAACTTCCAATTACATAAGGTACTGTTGATACGTCCATGACAGGGGGCGTGGGAGGGTTTCCCCCCGTGAGGGGTCCGAGGGCAGGGCCCCCGAAAGGAAAATTTTATTTATATTTTATTATTGTAAACTTGGACCGTTCATCATTAGGTCTTAGATCTGACAACAAATATTTATTAGCTCAACTTTCCCTATAATGCAATCCTATTTTATGAGGGAATTTATTACAATTGTGTAGTGTGATGTATTCTGAGAGTTTGATAGCAGTCGTGTTGCCTTTGGATCTCTGGTTGGTGATACTCCTGTGAGAAGCTTGCTTTGCAAGTATATTGTAATCTTTGTGATTTTTGAATAATATATTGGGAAAATTTTGGAGTGTGGGGTTTTTCTCCTGTAAGGGTTTTCCCTACATAAATTACTATGTTGTGGTATGCATGATATCTATGTTTATTTCTATTTAAGTTTCTATAACTATTAAAGATCTATAAATTTTTTGCATTATTCTCCTCTCAAGATTTGTGTAGGAAGTTGTTCCACTACCTTAGCTTCCTTACAAGTGGTATCAGAGCCTAATCACCTTTGGTTTTAGTTGTGTTTTTGGGTTTATAATCCAAATTTGAGTGGGAGCTTGTGCATAAGACGCTTTGTGATCTTGTTGCAAGAATTTTTAGATGGAAAGTTCATCATGGAGAATAGAGGTTGTTAAATTTTTTGGAATAATTTTGAAATATGGAAGCTGAAGATGGACGATCTGTCGATAGATCGAGATTTGTGGGATGTTTTTGATGAGAATGTTTCAAGGCCTACAGATCCTACTCAGGTTACTCAATATGATGTAATGGACCATAAATCCAAGGGGATAATTAGATTGTTCTTGATAGACTCTGTTTTAATCAATGTCCATGAAGAGACCTCTACACAAAAACTATGGAAGAAGCTTGGTGAGATGTATCAAGCAAAATATTTACTGAACAAGATTTTCTTGAGGAAGAAATTATATTCCTTGAGAATGGAAGAGGGTGGATGAATTATAGAGCACTTGGAAGCATTCAATATGTTGGTGTCTCAATTGGTATCAGTTGGTGTCAAAATGGATTAGGAGGAGAAATGTCAAATCTTGTTTTGTTCTTTGCCTAATTGGATTCTCTTGTTATTGCTATTAGGAGTACTTCTGTTATATTGAAGACTGAAGATGTGGTGGGTTCTTTTATTTTTTAAGAGATGAGGAGGAAGGTATCCATTAGTGCTAAGCAAGCCCTAAATGTTCGTGGAAGACCTAAGGAAAAAGGAAAGAAGAATGAGAAGCGTGATAAATCCAAGTCCAAGGGGAGATCCAAATCTCCTAGAAAGTCCAAAGTTATTTGTTGGAACTGCAGTAATCCTGGACATGTTCGTAAGGAGTGCAAAGAAGAAAAGAAAAATAAAAAGAAGAATTTTGATTATGATTCTAAGTTTAAGAAGGAATATGGTGATGCATTCATTTCAGATTTTGTAACTCATGTAGGTAATGATGCATGGTTAATTGACTCAGGTGCATCTTTCCATATGACCTTTAATAGAGATTGGTTTTCTGATTATGAAGAATTTGATTGAGGTAAGGTGTACTTGGGTGATGATTCTTATTTAAACATTGTTGGCCATGGTAAAGTTACATTTAGGTTTCCTGATGGTAGAATAAAAAGGATTAATGGTGTGTTGCATATCCCTAGTTTAGCATGAAATTTGTTATCTGTGAACAAACTAATAGTTGCAGGTGTGCAGGTAGTATTTTATAATGTGCATATAATGAAAAATGATCAAAGGTACTATTTGATTGCTAGAGGTGTCAGATATGACACATTGTATAAGATTGATGCATGCGTTGTTGAGTGCAGTAGTACTTCTATGAAAAGAAAGTCTGGAAAAAGTGAGGGTTTCACCTTTAGCAGATGGTCATGGATTTTGGGTACCCAAGGGTGCTCTTTCTTCTAAATCAAAGTTACCTACAGAGAAAACTATGTTATGGCACCAAAGACTTGGCCACATTGGAGAAAAGGGTCTAAATACCTTGAAAAATAAAAACCTCATTGAAGGTCTGTTTGATTTTAATCTTGAATTTGATTTTTGTGAGCATTGCATTTATGGAAAAAAAACTGTGTTCAGTTTTACTCGAGTTCTCATAAATCTTGTGGTGTACTGGATCTTATTCATTCTGATGTGTTTGGTCCTATAGTTGTTCCTTCAATTGGAAAATCCACATATTATGTTTCATTCATTGATGATTATAGTAGGACATGGGTATATTTTCTAAAGAGTAAATCTAAAGTTTTTAGTCGATTTAAAGAATTTAAAGCCATGGTTGAGATGTAGATTAGAAAGAAAATAAAATGTTTGAGGGCTGATAATGGTGGTGAATTTTTCCCTAATGATTTTGATAGATACTATAAATATTGTGGTATTCATAGATAGAAGACAACTCCATATTCTCCACAATAGAATGGGGTTGCACAAAGAATGAATATGACACTGATGGAGAAGGCTAGGAGTATGTTGAGTGGTGTTGGTCTAGAACAAAGGTTTTAGGTTGAAGTTGTTGCCACTGCTTGTTACCTGATTAATAAATCTTCTACATCAACTCTTGTGAACAAGGTTGGAGAAGAAGGTTGTGAAATGTATCTTCATCGAATAAAATTATGGTGTGAAAGGATACAAGCTTTGGGTTCCTATTGCATAGAAGGTAATACATAGTAGAAGTGTTATTTTTAGAGAAACTAAGGCTTCTTTTACATTGCAGCCAAAACAAAGTAAACATGAAGATATGATTCAATTTCCTTCTACACTTGAGAAAGTTGAATCAAGGCCCATGGATAGACAAGAAGTTGAGGAGAGCTCATCTAGCTCTGAATCTTCAAAAGAGGAGGAAGAACCTCCAACTCAACTTGTTCATGGGTCTACAAGGCATAGACAACCACCTAAAAGGTATTCACCTGATGATTAGAGATGTATTTTTGCTTTGAATACTAATATGGATGAACCCAGATTTGTAGAAGAGGCATTATGTATGCATGATGCAAAATCTTGGAAGATTGCTATGGATGAAGAAATGGAAGCTTTGAAAAAGAATGATACATGGGAACTTGTACCATTATCTGAAGGAAGAAAAATTGTTGGTTACAAATGGGTGTTCAAAAAAAGATTGGTTTAGATGGAGCTATTGAGAAGTACAAAGCAAGGTTGGTTACAAAAGGTTACTCTCAAGTTGAGGGTGTTGATTATGGTGAGATATTTTCTCCTGTTACAAAAATGACATCCATTATATTTTTGATTTTTATTATTGCTACTTACGATTTAGAGGTTGAGCAAACGGATGTGAAAACTACTTTCCTTCATGGTGACTTGGAGGAGGATATTTATATGACACAACTAGAGCATTACACAGTGAAAGGTAAAAGTAAATTGGTTTGAAAATTGAAGAAATCTTTGTATGGCCTAAAATAGAGTCCTAGGATGTGGTACCAAAATTTTTATACTTATGTGTTGAGTTTGGGATTTGAGCGTTCTAAATTAGATCATTGTGTTTATTATAAAATTGATGGTGATAATTTCATGTTTATTGATTATATGTTGATGATATGTTATTTATTGGTAGAGGGAAAAGTATGAACTAAAATCTCAACTTGTTAAATTTGAAATGGAAGATCTTGGTGCAGCTAAACACATTCTTGGGATGGAAAGTAAAAGAGATAGAGTGAATAGTGTCACGTCCCCTATTTTTATTGTTCGTATTATACAATGTTTAATTAAAATAATTGTGGTGAAATAAAAGTGAAATGATACAAAACGAATTAATTACATTTTAATTAGAGAATTCATTTTCCAATTAATTGTTAAATACTTGTTATTTAGAATAATAAATTTAATTACAATTAATTGAAAATATCTTGCTATTTAGGAAAATTATTTATTGTGCAAGTAGGTAGGATTTTGTTATTGTTTATTTGAATAAATATATAAATTGCAAATTAAAATGACTCAACTATTATTTCTAGGGATAAATACTTCGTTTGTAATTAAAATAGACATACTTTATTAATATTTATTGGGAAAAATATTGTGCATGAAATAAAGATTATTTATTTATTGTTTTCAAGAATAGGTTTTGGGGAAATAACTAAAAATAAATCTTTAAAAGAAGGAAAATGATTAACGCAAAACACAATAATACATGGCTTCTTGATTCTTGATTTTATCTCTGTAAGAAATAATAACCAAATAATGATGTGTCAGGTAGAGTTATTTTTCTTTTGGAAGCACTATAGAATAAGATTAGCAGGAGGAAGAAGGGAAATATAGGAGGAATAAGAAGAAGAAAAATTCAAAAAGACTGAATTTCTTTGAAAACCATTGATGCATATTCATTATATTAGGTGCTTGTTGTTCAAAATTCAGTATCATAACTATTCTTTCTTCTCATATTTATATATATATATATATATACATGCACATATGAATAGCAATGAATGTATACACATATACATATGTATATCAGTAACCTTTGTATTGAATATTTATGTACAGGAATGGGTTTCCATTTGATTGTTTTAATTCAAAATTGGGTGCAAATAGTGTAATAATATCATATATTTAATCAAAGTACATCTTTCAGTTTTTTTGTGTTAAAAGAATGTATAGAAAAGTTTGGGGAGGGGGTCTCGGTAGCGCCCTCCATTGGGAGAAGACTGCTTAATGGAGAATAACGCTGCCTCAAACCATGACCTGTGGAGAGAAGCCCATTGCTCCACCTCCGCCGTGACGATCCTCGACCGAGCAGCGGCGAACAGGGAGCTGGACGGTTTAAGTGCTGGTTTTGCCCTTTGGTATGCAAAGATCACCCGTATACTCCGTTTGGCAGGTGTTTGTTTTAAGCGGTGGTTTTGGTTTTGGAAGTGGACTTGCTTGAAATACCATATGCGCGGGGTGGCTGGTAAAGAAGTTTGCACATGGCATGACAGGGTTGGTGGCTCTATGTTTTATACCCTTAATTAAAATAATCCCGAAGTTTAAAGATAAATTATATATGTGTATATTCTGGAAACTACATCCCTCTATTTATTCGACTATTATATATATATATATATATATATATATATATATATATATATATATATATATATATATATATATATATATATATATACTCTCTTTCTCTCGGATTGTCTATATGCTATAATATATAATTATATGATATATATGTGTGTGTGTGTGTGTGAGTGTCGGTATTTAAATTGAGAACCAACAAGTCCATTAATGTATGAAGTTTTATTAATTTGAGTTAAGATTCTTGAAACTATTCCTCAAAACTACTTTGGTGAGAGAAACTTGGTAGAACTTAGAAAAGTACCTTTCGAGTAATGTTAGTGGTTGAATAAATGATTTTTTTTTTAAAAATTGATAGTAATTGTGTATAATTAGGTAATTAAATTAGTTTTTATTAGAAGAAATGGAATCCAATAGTGTATTCAAATATAGAATTTCAAGTAGATCTGGCTCTTGGAACTTGACTATGCTTTGGAAAGATTATAAGTAGGCAAGGACTCTTTTTCTCTAATCTTTCATGATATTTTTCATTTAATTTCTTTTTATATATGAAATATAATAGTTCCATCTCATAGAATACTTAATTCTTGACTTATCAATCAAATGAAAGTAAGAAAATGCATATTACTTTGATACATCAATAAGTGGTAAACTGATTTAATTACTCACCTTGAGATTTTTGTTTAGTTTCCAAAGAATAGAACTTACATCCGATGACATTGGACACTTCCTATGGGACAATGATAACTTAACCCTCTATTCCTTTCACTATCTAGTTTTCATTCAAGATTCAAAGGATATATCTTGCTTATCATAAGAAAACGTTGACCAATAACATTGAAGATGGACTATTAGGTTATATAACTTGATTGATTTTTGAATACCATTAATGCGATAATAGCAAGATTATTTCTTTTCTAGATATAAACCTTCTGGTTATAATTGCATAGGTGTGTGTGTTTTCAGTAGTGCTAGAATTATTTTCATAAAGTCTTGTGTGATTGGCCTATAATTTTCAATGTATTTGGTGATATTTGGGAGGTCGTTGGAAGTGGAATTGTCTCATTTGCAAATACCTAGGAGTGAGTCATGACAGTGTTGACATTACCATAATTTCATGAATTATTTAGGATGATGTTTTTCTTTCTATATATACGTATGCCATGTTGTAATGCGCTAATTTCTTAGTACTTATGATCTTTATTTAAAGGCATGAAGTTGTAAATAACCTGAAGAACAACTTGCATGTTAAAAACTAGCTGCTTGAAGGAAAGAGATGCGAGACTATATTTACCTTTCTTGTCAAAAGGTCCTTATGCTTGCTCTACAAGAATATAGAAGTATAGATTTTATAGTATATCACTTAAATGATAATTAAGGAATCCTATTGATTTAGTGAAATTGCTCATTTTAAGGTATTATCTATTTTGTGCATTCATGTTTTACCATCACTAGAATAATGGTAAATCCTTAAAGTCTAATTATCTATAGGAGTATCTTGGAAAATATGTACCTCTCATGCATTAATTATATGGAGAAGATTCATGCATTATGTGTACGATTATTTGAATCTTTAAGAGTTGATTGTATATAGAGGATTTGGGAAATACATGAATATCTTGTAACCTGAATTCAAAATAGTGGGGTTATTATCTGACATGATTATACCTGAAAGATTCCAGTTCTAGATACATGTTATGTAAAGAAATAGTGCGATCCTCTGTAGTTGGTGACTTTATTAGTCAGAAATGTGTAAGGAAGTTGTAAATGATCATGTCACTGAAACACTATGATCATTTCCCGTGAGGCATATTGTAACCATTGAAACCTTGTAGCCAATAAGGCTTTGCCAGTGCGACATTTCATTAAGCCAGTGGGGAATTTTTACGAGTGGTTTTTCATCCCTATGAGGGTTTTCCACTCATGAAAATATTTGTGTTATGGTTTCCTTGTGGTTGCATTTATGATTTTGCTATTGTTTTACAACAATTAAATTTACATGCATTGATGACATGACAGATCTTGTGTAAGACTATATGGCTATATCTTAAAATGACATAACCTTGTTTGATACACTTGATTCATGGATGTATGTTATTCCATTTAAATATTGAGCTGAAAGTAGCTAAAGTATTACTCTTTTCCCGCACCGTTTTATAAAGATTTGATTCTATTAAGTTAATTTGGATAGTAAGGGATATAATTGAAACGTGAGATTTTATGAATGTTACATTTGGTATCAGAGCACTCAGGTTCAATACTCAGACCTCGAGTCTACTGTACTTAGGTTGTATGGTATGTGAACCTGTTGTATTGAATAGAGAACCCAATTTATGGGTTAAGATTCTTTTGATGAATTTGTAATTCTAAGATGGATAAATTATAGTGTTATTTGAAATAAACCAAGATGGATAGTGTATGGTGACAACCCATGAATGATGAGGTGGCAGTAAAAGTGAATTCATAAGAGAAGTATATTGTGAAGAGAGATCTCTTTGATGACTTAAGGGATGAATGAGTTGATAAGATACAAGGGGAAGAAGAAAAAGGAGAACTTCCTAACGAGAGGAAAAAGGAAGAACTCCTATGTAGTAAATAAAGTTGTGGATAATGGATAAATATTATTTGAGCCTTCTTGAGGAAAGGGAAACCTAAGATGAAAGTTTTAAAGCCAAGAATCCATGAGATCTTTCAAAAATGCAAGGTTCTGATGTCTTGAGAATCTTCATTGGTAATTCATGATAGAAATTGAAATGATAAATAACTTCATTTGTCTATCAGACAAAGTAAGAAGTGATTGATGTGATTGAATCGTGTATGCTTGTGCAATGATGCACTTCTTATGCTCCGTAAATGACACATCTGTATGGATGATTGCGTTCATAGCATAAAATATTTGTTTCCTTGATTATATTTATATGTATACTTGAATGTGAAATATTCACTATAATTATACTAATGCGAGTAATGCATATTTCATATTATTGTCATTCTTGTGCGAGTGATGCACTAGAACAAGTTCTTGATTTCTTTGCGTGGATAAAACACTTGAGTAATTATTTCACTTTGCATTTGTGTGTGGGATATACTTTTCATACTCATTGTGTTTAGTAGATCGAGTAATGATCATTATAAATGCACTACTATAATTTATGCATATTTCACCTCATGTGCGAGCAATGCACTTGTGAGAGAGATGCACTTATCATATTCATTTTATGAAAACTTGAATGAGTAATGCACATTGTGTACGAGACACGTTCCATATTTGTGCAAGTGAGGCACTATAGGTAAATTATGTATTCATACCCTGTGTGAGTTAGGCACCAGAGGTTATGTATTCTTGTTTATTGTATCATTGAAATAGATGAATTGTAACACCCTTATTGGTGTATGTACATTGACAGTGTTGTATGAAATTTCTTGAGCATTTATGGATAATTCATGGAATACATGTTATGAATATATATTTTATGTTATGGATGTACCTCCATCTCCTTACTGGGAAATGTGGTGTGTGATAAATGTTAAGCTTACCTTCTGGGACAGGATTCCAAATGTGGATTAACAGAGAAGGTGATCTTCTTTTCCAAGATCAACCAAATTTTCTTCTATAAATGCTTTGGCCAAAGTGAGCTGTACCGTTGAAATAGATGGATAATGAATGCCTAGAATCTATATATATATATATATGTTTCTCTGCCACATCCTGTATGCAAGAAATATGTTCATTCTAGTATAAGAGTGCATATAAGGCATCAGGCATGCATTGAGAGTTTCCCCCCTGCCCTATTATTATTGGTTTCTAGGCGCCTCATGCAGGGTCAAGTGTTCTTCGAGTTAGGAAGAACCTCGAGGAAGTGTTATGCTTCATGGTTGGGTGGGAAAAGCACCTTAACCATGCTTTGACCTTCAACTTGCGGAAGACCATTTGGTTATGGTAACTGAAGTTTGATTAAATGTTATATTTTCTTTATGAAATTCTGAAATTGGATATGTATCATTGCATGGATCAATGTATGAATTGATATAATGCACTTCTCTTGAGTGCACTCTTGTTTGCATTTGTAAAATTAGCTATTTGAATAAGTATTGAGCTCTTGTTGATCTTCTTATCTTTCATGCTATTAATCAAAAGGAAGACCTGAATGTAACTGGTTTGCATTTTCTAATTACTGAGACTTCTTTTTTTGCATTTATTAATGATGATAACAGGTAGTATGGGATGCTTATTATTCGTCATAAGGGTAAATATTCTGATGTCTCATGTGAGTAGGAATATTGACAAAATGATCATAATTGTTTTCCTTCTATCAGTAAATATCTTTGAATTTGAAAAGATTTGCATAAGATAGAAGATTGTATGAAGTAAATGAGTTAGAAGCATGCTTTTACTAGATAAGGTAAACAAAGTGAATTGATGAATCCATAAGGTACTAACGAGGTGAACAAGTTTATGAATGCTAGCCACAAGAATTTTTGTTATGAACAACTGGGCGTGGAAGTAAACGATATTCTTGGAAGGAGGGCTGTTTTCGACATCAAGGTAAAACAAAGTAAAGAGGTATGAATTTTTTTTTTATGTTTTCGGCTTTGACTAACCATGAGTGGAGTGATAGTAAGAGATTTCAAAGTTTATGTATGACATAGAATTACTTGATTGATGCATGTATGATGCACTAGCATTGGTAAGAGTGTTGTGATTCATACTAGCATATGAATGATGCACTTGCACATGTGAAGAAATTTTCTTAAGAATTTTTGAGTTTGAATGGGTACTAATGTGGACTAAAGTGCAATGTTGTTTTCATGAGTGTCATAGAAAGACCATTTACCATCACAATGGAGGGAACATTGTTGAATAGAGGTAACTTAGCGTTGTGAAATTGAACGGTAGCAATGGAATGCACACACTAACATAAAACTTGGTTGCATTTATTTTGTCAAATGTGCATTTAGTCTAGTGAAATTTTGAGAATAACTGTTTTGTGTATGTTAAAATTTTATGGATGACTAATGATTATGCTCAAAGATTATTACACCTTGGAAAGCTAAACAAATTGTGAAGTAATCAATTTAGTGAAGGTAACAAGTTGATCATCGAGACGATGATTCTTTAAGGGGGGAAGGATGTCACGTCCCCTATTTTTATTGTTCGTATTATACAATGTTTAATTAAAATAATTGTGGTGAAATAAAAGTGCAATGATACAAAACAAATTAATTATATTTTAATTAGAGAATTCATTTTCCAATTAATTATTAAATACTTGTTATTTAGAATAATAAATTTAATTACAATTAATTGAAAATATCTTGCTATTTAGGAAAATTATTTATTGTGCAAGTAGGTAAGATTTCGTTATTGTTTATTTGAATAAATATATAAATTGCAAATTAAAATGACTCAACTATTATTTCTAGGGATAAATACTTCGTTTGTAATTAAAATAGACATACTTTATTAATATTTATTGGGGAAAATATTGTGCATGAAATAAACTTTATTTATTTATTGTTTTCAATAATAGGTTTTGGGGAAATAACTAAAAATAAATCTTTAAAGAAATGGTCTGGAAACAATATAGTTTTCACTGATTCTTGAATTTATGCGAAAATATCGCCGATGTGATGTAGATGGGGTCTTCTTTGGGAAAACTATGAAGTCAGGTCTCGAGAGAAAGAATCGAGGAATAAAATTTAAAGAAGTTTGAAGAGAAGGCGTCGATCGGGTTCGAAATCTTTTAAAATATTTTAAATTTCAAGTGTGTGGTTTAGCCACATTATAATTTGAAAGATTGAATTTCTTTGCAGAAAACCATTGGTCATGTTATTCATTATATTGGGTGCTTGCTCTTTAAAATTCAATTATCGGTTGAACCTTTCTTCTCATATTTTTTATATATATACATACACATATGAATGAAATGAATGTATGCACATATACATATGTATGCTCCGTTAACCCTATTATTGGACTTTATACGGAAAGGGTTTCATTTGATTGTTTTAATTCAAATTAGATTTACCAAATTGTGTAATAATATCATATATTTAATCGAAGTACATCTTTCAGATTTTCTCTGTGTTAAAAGAATGTTCAGAAAATTTTGGGGGAGGGGTCTCCAGCCACGCCCTCCCCATTGGGAGAGGGCTGCACTGTGGAGGTAGCGCCCTCCACAGGCCGCGACCTGTGGAGAGGGCGCTGCCCTCCATAGGCAGCGTCCTCCCCAATGGGAAGCACCGACCCATGGGGGCTTCAAACTAGCTTTTAAATGTAATTTTATTTACTCTTCCAAACCATATAAAATCTTTAGTATGCTCTATAAACTCACTTTGTGTGAGTATTCTTTTGTGAGGCGGTTTATGAGTACAAATGAACTTGTATCTATATGAGAATTCATATGTAAAAATCTGCTCATACGGTAGCATAAGGTAAATTATTATATATATGTTTTATGCCTATGGTAAAATAATTTGAGTTTAAAGATAGGTATATATGTGTATTAGAAACCATCCCTGTTTTTCATTTCATTATATATATATATATATATATATATATATATATAGTTGTTTGAATATGCTGTAATATATATATGTGTGAGTGTCAGTATTTAAATTGAGAACCAACAAGTCTATTAATGTATGAAGTTTTATTAATTTGAGTTAAGATTCTTAAAACTATTCCTCAAAACTACTTTGGTGAGAGAAACTTGGTAGAACTTAGAAAAGTACCTTTCGAGTAATGTTAGTGGTTGAATAAATAGAATATTTTTTAAAAATTGATAGTAATTGTGTATAATTAGGTAATTAAATTAGTTTTTATAAGAAGAAATGGAATCCAATAGTGTAGTCAAATATAGAATTTCAAGTAGATCTGGCTCTTGGAACTTGACCATGCTTTGGAAAGATTATAAGTAGGCAAGGACTCTTTTTCTCTAATCTTTCATGATATTTTTCATTTAATTTCTTTTTATATATGAAATATAATAGTTCCATCTCATAGAATACTTAATTCTTGACTTATCAATCAAATGAAAGTAAGAAAATGCATATTACTTTGATACATCAATAAGTGGTAAACTGATTTAATTACTCACCTTGAGATTTTTGTTTAGTTTCCAAAGAATAGAACTTACATCCGATGACATTGGACACTTCCTATGGGACAATGATAACTTAACTGTCTATTCCTTTCACCATCTAGTTTTCATTCAAGATTCAAAGGATATATCTTGCTTATCATTAGAAAACGTTGACCAATAACATTGAAGATGGACTATTAGGTTATATAACTTGATTGATTTTTGAATACCATTAATGTGATAATAGCAAGATTATTTCTTTTCTAGATATAAACCTTCTGGTTATAATTACATAGGTGTGTGTGTTTTCAGTAGTGCTAGAATTATTTTCATAAAGTCTTGTGTGATTGGCCTATAATTTTCAATGTATTTGGTGATATTTGGGAGGTCATTGGAAGTGGAATTGTCTCATTTGCAAATACCTGGGAGTGATTCGTGACAGTGTTGACATTACCATAATTTTATGAATTATTTAGGATGATGTTTTTCTTTCTATATATACGTATGCCATGTTGTAATGCGCTAATTTCTTAGTACTTATGATCTTTATTTAAAGGCATGAAGTTGTAAATAATCTGAAGAACAACTTGCATGTTAAAAACTAGTTGCTTGAAGGAAAGAGATGCGAGACTATATTTACCTTTCTTGTCAAAAGGTCCTTATGCTTGCTCTAAAAGAATATAGAAGTATAGATTTTATAGTATATCACTTAAATGATAATTAAGGAATCCTATTGATTTAGTGAAATTGCTCATCTTAAGGTATTATCTATTTTGTGCATTCATGTTTTACCATCACTAGAATAATGGTAAATCCTTAAAGTCTAATTATCTATAGGAGTATCTTGGAAAATATGTACCTCTCATGGATTAATTATATGGAGAAGATTCATGCATTATGTGTACGATTATTTGAATCTTTAAGAGTTGATTGTATATAGAGGATTTGGGAAATACATGAATATCTTGTACCCTGAATTCAAAATAGTGGGATTATTATCTGACATGATTATACCTGAAAGATTCCAGTTCTAGATACATGTTATGTAAAGAAATAGTGCGATCCTCTGTAGTTGGTGACTTTATTAGTTAGAAATGTGTAAGGAAGTTGTAAATGATCATGTCACTGAAACACTATGATCATTGCCCGTGAGGCATATTGTAACCATTGAAACCTTGTAGCCAATAAGGCTTTGCCAGTGCGACATTTCATTAAGCCATTGGGGCATTTTTACGAGTGGTTTTTCATCCCTATGAGGGTTTTCCACTCATGAAAATCTTTGTGTTATGGTTTCCTTGTGGTTGCATTTATGATTTTGCTATTGTTTTACAACAATTAAATTTACATGCATTGATGACATGACAGATCTTGTGTAAGACTATATGGCTATATCTTAAAATGACATAACCTTGTTTGATACACTTGATTCATGGATGTATGTTATTCCATTTAAATATTGAGCTGAAAGTAGCTAAAGTATTACTCTTTTCCTGCACCGTTTTATAAAGATTTGATTCTATTAAGATAATTTGGATAGTAAGGGATATAATTGAAACGTGAGATTTTATGAATGTTACAAATAGAAATCTATGGCTTGGCCATAGTAAGTATGTCAATTCAATTTTATAGAGGTTTGATATGCAGGATTGTAGACCATTGTGTGTTCATGTTTCAACTGGAACAAAGTTATCTATTTGAGATTGTCCAACATCCCCACCAGAGATCAAATACATGAGCAAAGTGCCTTACTAGAGTGTAGTTGGAAGTTTGATTTATGCTATGGTTTGTACCAAACCAAAGATTTCCCAAGCAGTGAGAGTTATTTCTAGATATATGTCTAATCCTGGTAGAGTTCATTGGGATGCAATTAAAAAGAGTCTTTAGATATTTGTGCAATACCTCAGATTATTCCTTGTGTTATCATAGTAATATGAATGAAGATGAGATTTCTCCTGATATTGATGGTTATGTGGATTCAAACTAGGCACGTGATGTTGATAGTAGAACATCCACTAGTGCTTATGTGTTTACTTTATTTGGTGGTGAAATCAGTTGGATGAGTAAGCGTTAGGTTGTGGTTGCTTTTTCCACTACTGAGGTTGAGTATATGGAAACTACTCATGCTTGTAAAGAAGCCATTCAACTTAAGATACTGTGTTCAACTATTGGAATAAAACATGGTGCAGTGACAATTTATTGTGACAATCAAAGTGCAATATGTCTAGCTAAGAACCTGACATTTCATGCCAGGACCAAGAACATTGATGTACAATATCATTTTGTTAGAGATATGGTCGAAGATGGCAGGGTGAAGTTGGTTAAGGTAGAGACTTTGATGAATGTTACTGATTCTTTAACTAAGCATGTGAGCACAAAGAAGTTTAGATGGTGTTCAGAGACAATGAGACTTTTGGCCCCTATAAATTAAGAGATGATGTTTATATGCCCTACTATTGCTTTTGCAAGGTGTTCGACAAGTGGGAGATTAAATGTTGGGAAAATATGTCTCAACCTTGCAATTACATAAGGTATTGTTGATATGTAGGAAATAGGGGGAACATGAGGGTTTCCCCCCATGAGGGGTTCGATGGGATCATCCCCCCGACTAGGGGCAACACACCTCGACAGGGGCTCGAGGGTAGTGCCCCCAAAAGGAAAATTTTATTTATATTTTATTATTATAAATATGGACCGTTCATCCTTAGGTCTTAGATCTGATGGTTGATATTTTATTAGGTTGACTTTCCCTAGAAGGAAACCCTATTTTATGAGGGCATTGTATTACAACTGTGTAGTGTGATGTATTCTGAGAGTTTGATAGTGGTCATGTTGCCTCTAGATCTTTGGTTGGTGATACTCTTGTGAGAAGCTTGCTCTGCAAGTATATTGCAATCTTTGTGATTTCTGAATAATATATTGGGCGGCTTTTGGAGTGTGGGGTTTTTCTCCCGTAAGGATTTTCCCCACTTAAATCACTGTGTTGTGGTATGCATGATATCTATATTTATTTCTATTTAAGTTTCTGTAATTGTTAAAGATTTGTAAAATTTTTGCATTATCATCCTCTCAAGATTAGTGTAGGAAGTTGTTCTGCTACCTTAGCTTCCTTACAGATTATACATTTAAAAAAAATTATCTTCAAAGAGGTCTTGTTTCTCTAAAAATAATGTTTGACAATGCTAATTTTTACAAGACAAGAAGAAATCCTATTAATAAGGATGATGTAGAAGTATTAAATTTAGGAACTTATGCATCTCGTAGAATGATCTACCTTGGTAAGAAATTAAAATGAACAAATAAGAATATTATATAATCACATTGTTTAAAAAGTAGAAGTATTTTTCTTGGTATTATGATGAGTTGAAGGCTCACAAGGAAGATTTATTCCAATATACCATTTTATTAGAGACTAGAAAAAAATCCTTTCTGACAAAAGAAAAAAAATCCTTTTTGACAAAAGAAAAAATCCTTTCTGACAAAAGAAAAGACCCATCAACCCCACACTTTCCCTTTAAATAAAAAAATTAATGATGAATCTGAAAGAAGAAGGAATAAAAAAACTAATCAAGCATTCAAAGGGTTTCCAATGATGTACTACTAAAATAAAAATGGAGACATTAGGCGTTGTGTGGATTTTATAAATGTGAACATCAACTCATTAAAGGAAAACTATCTACTACTTAGCATAAACCATTTGTTGTAGTAGGTGATAAGGTACAAACTAATATCCATGATGGATGGATTCTTGGGTACAATTGGATAATGGTCACATAATTTGAGCATCCCAAGACAATCTTCTCTATGTCACGGGGCATATTTTTTATGTAAAAATTATTTTCTGGCCATATAAATGGGATTATGGTGGTCTACCAAGATGATTTGATTTAGAGTATGAGATTTATTTAAATAACAAGAAACACATATTTTTGTTAAAAAGTGTAGGAAAACTGAGAGTGGGGGTGAATCAGTTGTCAAAAAAATCAAACTTAAAACTTCAACACTTATCAATTCCACAACCACACTATTTTGTTATTAAGTATGAACATGAAACACAAATAACAAAAAGTAAAATCAACACAAAGAACACCATATTTTTACATGGAAAACCCAATGAGGGAAAAAATACGGTGAGGATTAACTCACAATATAAAGAGATAGAAAAACTGATTACAAAGGCTCACTGCCCAAAAGAGGACTTACTGTCCAAATACAAAGGCTCACTACCTACATAAAGGACTCACTATCCAACAGGGAGGCTCACTGCCTACTAATACAAAAGAGAACAAAAGATCCACCATAGCAATTAACATACATCTGTAGCCTTGATCAAAATATTGTAGAAACCTTCAGCTCACTGCCTTCAAAAATATAACACAATGAAGTACTGCTGCCCCAACTTACTTTCTCACACTTCTACTCTTTTAATTTGTGGCTTACTTCGTCACTTTGCATCACCGTCCAATTCTTCCCAATTCAACTTGCATTTATACCATCTTCAACCTTAGAAACTTTCTCCAAGGTCGGCCACATAAGCTTCATTTCATAAATTCACATTAGGTCGAAAACTCAACATTCCCGCGGTGGAAAAGAATGAGAGTGGACCAATAAGAATATTTAACCAAGACCAAAAATAATGTCTCAGATCAACCACATGCTTCCTTAATTAAATTTTAATTCTTCAAATGAAGTGTAAACACAGGTCGGCCAAACCTAATGAAAACACAAATGAACATTGATGTACACACTTTCCAATAAGAAGATAACACACAGATGACACAACACGCTTCATTATGCACAAGAACACATCTCAAGTTCCTTCATATACATCCACAAAAAGTGCAACAATCTTTGAACATCGAACTCCTTCCATCAGTCCATCCAGACTATACAAACACATACAACAAATCTGAAACTCAACTTCTAGATTACCAAACCATAAACTTCTTTACTAGAACCAAGAGAACACCATTATAAGACACATTCTAGATTCGCACGATATGAAACATAACATCGGAGGACTGCAAAGCAGAAAAATTTCTCCTAGTCCACAAAAGACAAACTCTGCTAGAACATTTCACACACCAGTGAACGTAACTTTTACATCCTATCAAATCAGAAGCTACAAATTAGGAGATATCACCACTAGATCACTATTGGAAAACCTTCAGATCTGCACAAGCATAGGATCAACATAGGAGAAACGCAGAGCACATACCAGAGCATATTCTAAACACATTCATAACTCTGACTTCTCTCTTTATTAATTTTCTCAAAAGCACTTGGAAACTCATCATTTCAGCACATCTGCAACATCATAAGGATAGCTCCATGTACTCACAACATTTCAATAGCATCTCAACTATACATGCAAAATTTTCAACATAATGGACTATGTTGACATCAATGACAACACCACCAAACTTTCTCATACTTGCAACGATCTCCCCCTTTGTCATTGATGGAAACACATGATGTGAAAAACCATCAAAGACAACATCCTGCACAATTATTCCAGGAGAACATCTTCTCTTCCCCTGCTACTATTTTTCACGTGAATTTCTTGCACAATTATTCTAGGAGAACACCTTCTCTTCCTCTGCTACTATTTTTCACATGACTTTCTCTCCCCCTTTGACATCAATGGAAAAGATCAAAAAATATGATCACTCCCACTTAGGAGTGCACCCATTTAACTCATACTGCAACAATGAAACTCCCCCTGTGGAGTAGACCCATTCATCAGTCTAGATAAATAAAGAATTTGTGAATTCACTGGACTGATGCACCTTCATGTGCACCTAGTTCGGAGGGCCAAGGACCCCCAACCTCTCCCTAAGATACTCAAAATTATCCTTCGGAAGAGCCTTAGTAAATATATCTGCAATTTGTTCCTTTGTTGTCACATACTCCAACTTGACTTCATTCTCCATCTCTTTTCTCTCAAGAAATGATATTTGATAGATACCTTGTTCTTGAATGCATAATAGATTCTTTGAAATGTTTATAGCACTTGTGTTATCCTGAGAGAAAATAGGAATAGGCTCATCACATATTATCAATGTCTTTTCGAGTTTGCTTCATCCACAAAATACGTGATATGGGATGTTGTAGCAGCAATATATTACGCCTGCGGTGGATAAATAAATAAGTATTGTTTTCTTACTCAACCAAGAAACCAATCTTTACGCCAAGAAAAGCATCTCCACTAGTACTCTTCCAGGGTCGTCACAAAACCAACCTTACAATTTGCATCGGTATAAGCACTCAAGGTGAAATCAACACCCTTAGGATACCATAAGGCATAATTTGGTGTACCTTTAAGATATCTAAATATCCACTTTACAATTGTAACATGTGCCTCTTTATGATCTTCTTGAAATTTGGCAACTAGACATACTGCATGCATAATATCTAGCGTGCATTGGTAATGAATCTGGCTTGATCCACCAATCGTGAATCTACTTATTTTGCTTTCGATTAGTTTTAGCGATTCATCATCTTTTACTTTCGGCTTACATCACGGTTACCATAGAGATTACTAACGGTTTGGAGTCATCATTCCAAACTTCTTCAACCAGCTCTTTTACATACTTAGATTGTGAAATGAATATACCTTTATCGGTTTGATTCATGAAGACCAGAAAGAAATTCAACTCACCAATCATGGACATTTCAAATTCTTTTGCATTTCTTCTAAATATTTTACACATACCTTCATTCCACCAAAGATGATATCATCAACATGTACAACTACTATCAAAATTTTGTTACCTTGCACTTTGAAGTAAAGATTGTTGTTAGTAGAGCCTTTGTTGAATCCTTGCTTTGTCAGATATCTATCCAATCTTGCATACCAAGCTCTGGGAGCTTGCTTCAGTCTGTACAATGCCTTCTTCAACTTACAAACCATATCTGGTTTGTCAGACAATTGAAATCCTTCAAGTTGTTCCATGTATACTTCTTCCTCCAATTCACCATTCATAAATGTTGACTTGACATCCATCTGATATACTTTGAAATCCTTGTGGGTGGAAAATTCCAAGAACATTCTAATAGATTCCATTCTATCCACAGGGGAAAATGTTTCTTCAAAATTTATGCCTTCAACTTGTGAGTATTCCTTGCATGCAATTCTTGCCTTATTTCTTATAACATCACCATTTTCATTCAACTTATTTCGAAACACCCATTTTTAACCAATTACATTCTTATTCACAGGTCTAGGAACTAATTCCCATGTCTAATTCTTTTCTATTTGTTGCAACTCTTCTTTCATAGCTCTCATCCAACTCTCATCTTCACATGCTTCACTCACAGACTTAGGTTCAATTTTTGGGAGTAAAGACATATTTACCTTAGCTGCTACTTTAATTATTGTCTTCACCCCTTCACTCTTATCTCCAATTATCTATTCCTCTAGATGATTCTTCTACACATACTTAGGAGTCTTAACAATGGGTTCCAATTCATTTTCTTCTTCAATCTATTCTTCTTCTTCTTCAATCTATTCTTCTTCTTCTTCTTCTTCTTCCTTCTCCTTATTCTCTTTAGGTACATGTCCATAGATAGGATCATCAGGTTCAACTTCACTTATCTCAATAGGTCTGTGCATGTCTTTATCAACTTTCACATTAGCTCTTTCAACAATCTTCCTCGATCTTTTATTGAAGCATCTATATGCTTTGCTGGTAGTAGAGTACCCAAGAAAAATTCCTTCATCGCATCTAGCATCAAACTTTCCAATATTTTCATCATCTCTTTTAATGTAACATCTACTTCCAAATACCTTGAAGTACTTCACAGTAGGAGTCTTTGTGTTGTTGCCTCTAATTTGAACTCTATTAAGAACATAAACAATAGTGTGTATTGCCTATCTCCAATACATTTTATTTTTTCATCATGGTTTTTGTAGCTTCCTGTATCATCTGGTATTTCCTCTCAACTACCCCATTATGCTGAGGGGTTCTCAGAGTAGAAAATTGTCTTTTAATGCCATATTGTTTACAAAATGTATTAAATTCATTAGAAGTGAATTCTCCACCTCTATCAGATCTCAAGCATTTGATTCTCAAATTCACTTCATTTTCCACTCTTGCTTTGAACACTTTAAACCTATCCGTGAGTTCCCAAGTCTTCTCTCAAGAAAGTGAAACCAATGTATTCCTGTGTGAAGAACGTCAGGCAGGCGGAAATACCTGGCTACCATTCAGGCTTCTCATCAAATTTTAATTCACAAAGGTCGGGTGAGGAATTAACTCTAACATTCGGGATGGTAAACGCCTCTTTTCCTGTAAGCATCTTCTAACCGAGCAACTTCTACAAATAGTATTAGCAGGCTTTGTGATTCTAGGTAGACCTCAGACAACATCTCTTGAATTGATTCTGACCAGATTATCAAAGTTTACATGTCCCATCCTCTGGTTCCATAACCAACTTTCACTAACTTGAGATACAAGGCATTGACCATCAACTCCCTTAAGTTGATAGATGTTTCCATGAGTTCTTCTTCTAGCAACAACCATATCTCCAAATCCTTTTCTAATTTCATAGGTATTATTTTGAAACACAAGTTTAAAACCATTGCTACACATTTTTCCAACACTCAAAAGGTTATGCCTCAAACCCTTTACATAATATACATCATTAGTGTTGTGTACTCCATCAAAACTAATTGTACCTTTCCCACAAATCTTAGCTCCTGAATCATCACCAAATATGACCAAACCACCATCATACTTTTCAAGTTTAGTGAACTTACTCTTATCTTCGGTCATGTGATTAGAACATCCACTATCAATCACCTAGTAGTCTTCATCCTGTCTTGCATGCAAGGCGGTGACCAAAGTACCTTCCATCTTATTATTTTTGTTATCCAAAGCATTCTTCCTTGCACATTTTCCATGGTTAGAAGATATAGATTTGTTTTCCAAAGCTAAAAAAAAGCATTCACTATCATCACCCTCATTTTCAGATTCATCATCATAAATCTTGGCTTCTTCTTTAACATAATACAATTTCTTGTATTTCTTTTCCTTTCTATCCTTATCTTTATAATCCTTGTTCTTCTTATGTACAACTCTATTTAGACATCTTGAAGCATAATGACCAATATTACCACAACTGAAACATTTAATGGGAAACATACCTTTATACTTTCTGGTCAAATTTTCTTCCAACTCATCAGAACCATCACTATCCGGATCATCTTCAATCTTCATTGCCTTAAATGTTTTTCTTTCTTTTCTTGAATTTTCTCATCTCTTAAATGTTCATATCGGTTAAAGTAAAGAATTATGTTCTTTAGTATACTTCTTAGGATCATACATCTCTTCAATAACTAAGATCTTATCACCGTAGCAATCTGGTAGGGTGATCAAGATCTTTTCAATAATATCTACATCAGTTAGCTTTACCCCTTGATTCTTAACTTCATTTTTTGTCATCTCAACCCTCTAGAAATAGTTTGCGGAACTTTCCACCTCTTCCCATTTTATTTTTCATGATGGTGTCTTGCCACCAAATTCTTGCCCACGATGATTGTATTTCTTCATGTTCTTCCAACTTCTTCCACTTCATATGAGCAAGGTTCATAAAGAAAGCAAACCTTAGTTTGGGCTTCTGCAGCTTTAGATAAAAGCACCGTAGTCAGCATACCTCACTTTCTTCCCTCAAGGCCGTAAACCTCATCCGGCAGTAGTAGGACTACCACCTGAGCAACATACTGTCCCCAACATCCTTCCAGCTCTTGCAACCAGCAGGTGCCACAAGTCCTCATCTCCCATCTCTCCAATCATTGTGGTCCTACTGAACATAGGACGGCTAACTTGCTCCATCCGGGATCTCTCCTAAGTGGTTATAGCTCTACCCAAGAACCAAAGATCCTGACACTCAATTTGTTAAAAAGGACAAACTCAGAGAACTAAGGACAAATTTAAACCAAAACCAACACATCAATTCCACAACCACAATATTATGTTATTAAGTATGAACATGAAACAAAAATAACATAAAGTAAAATCAATACAATGAACACCATATTTTATGTGGAAAACCCGATGAGGGAAAAACCATGGTGAGGATTAACTCACAATATAAAGAGATAACAAAAACCCATTACAAAGGCTTCATTGCCGCTCATTGCCTGTAGCAGCACCGCCATTGTCCAAAACAGCAGCCCCACCACGCATAGAAAGGACTCACTATCCAATGTGGAGGTTTCACCGCTTCACGCCATATAGATATCAGTGTGATCTAACGGTGATTAATGTGTAATACATCGTAGTCTTGGATCAAAGGATTAGAACTTTGGGCCACCGCTTTACAGTCCAACACAATGAAGTACACGAACTGTCCAACTCACTTTCGCACACTTCCACTCTTTTAATTTGTGGCTTACTTCATCACTTTTCATCCTCTTACAATTCTTCCCAATTAGACTTGCATTTATACCATCTTCAACCTTAGAAACTTTCTCCAAGGTCGGCCACATAAGCTTCATTTCATAAATTCAAATTAGGTCGACAACTCAGCATTCCAACGGTGGAAAAGAATGAGAGTGGACCAATAAGAATATTTAACCAAGACCAAAAATAATGTCTCAGATCAACCACACGCTTCCTTAATTAAATTTTAATTTTTCAAATGAAGTGTAAACACTAGGTCAACCAAACCTAATGAAAACACAAATGAACATTGATGTACATGCTTTCCAACAAGAAGATAACACGCGAATGACACAACACACTTCATTACACTTGATTACACATGAGAACACATCTTAGGTTCCTTTAGATACATCCGCAACAAGTGCAACAATCTTCAAACACCGAACTCCTTCCATCAGTCCATCTAGACTGTGCAAACACATATAACAAATCTGAAACTCAACTTCTAGATTACCAAACCACAAACTTCTTTACCAGAACCAAGAGAACACCATTATAAGACACATTCTAGATTCGTACGATTTGAAACAGAACAACGGAGGACTGAAGAGCATAAACATTTCTCCCAGTCCACAAAAGACCAACTCTGCCAAAACAGTTCACACACCGGTGAACATAACTTTCACATCCCATCAAATCAGAAGCTACAACTCAGGAGATATCACTACTAGATCACTATTGGAAAACCTTCAGATCTACACAAGCATAGGGTCAACACAGGATGAATGCAGAGCACATACCAGAGCACATTTTGAACACATTCATAACTCTAACTTCTCTCTTTGTTAATTTTCTCAAAAGAACTTGGAAACTCA
The DNA here is from genome assembly GCA_007258455.2 of Sequoia sempervirens. Classification (NCBI taxonomy): domain Eukaryota; kingdom Viridiplantae; phylum Streptophyta; class Pinopsida; order Cupressales; family Cupressaceae; genus Sequoia; species Sequoia sempervirens. The sequence continues at coordinate 1,947 of VDFB02161477.1, read as the reverse complement.
TCATTTCAGCACATCTACAACATCATAAGGATAACTCCATGTACTCATAGCATCTCAACAACATCTCAACAATACATGCACAATCTACAACATACTGAACTGTGTTGACATCAATGACAACATTAATGACAACACCACCAAACTTGCTCATACTTGGAACAATTTGAAGTGGGGGAATAAAAATTCCATAAAAAGATTGTGCCCAAAGAAGGGATGAGAATTGATCTATAATAAGTTGAGGAAGTTAAAGTATTCTTTGCACAAATCAATTTTATTAGGATATTGTTCTTAAGTTTGTAGAGAAAATAAAGGCCATTTCCAAAGTGTTGAACAAGGTACAATCATCAAGTTGGGACAAGTAGTCAAATGATTTCTTTGTGGAGATCAAATATGCACTCAAGAAGGAGCCTATACTAGTGAGCCTAGATTACTCAAATATTTTTTAGTTATTTTCCTTTGCATCAATTTATACTATTCATGTTGTTTTATTATAGAAAAATGACGATGGTCACAAATATCCAATAGAAATTTTTAGAAAACATTTAAGATATTTTGAATTGAGATACTCCATTGTGGAGAAGCATGCCTATGCTCTTGTTATGGTAGTTAAAAATCACCACCTATACGCCACATTAATTTTTGTTAGATATATCTTTGTGCAATAGGAGGCATAAGGAAAAAGGTATAGATGGGTCAAAAAGGCCTAGGAGTATGGCTTGGAGATGAAGACAACCAGGTTAGTTAGATGTCACTAGATTAATGGCTAATACAAATTTGGATGTAGATAAAGTGCATTGGGTTGAATCTAACCCCTTTCTTAGTCCTTGTCATTTGAAAATTTATCCTTGCTACTTGTTTTATTTAAATAATATAATCTATTCATTAAAACTAGATGATAAATAAAAGATAACATTGAAGTTGACAACTCAAAGGCATGTGTTTCTCTAAGGTTAACTAATATGGAGAAAATTTGATGGTGTATTCCTCAAGTGTTTGGATAGAAATTAGTTTGAAAGGGTTATATAGGAATATCACCAAGGGTTATATAGTGGCAATTTTATGTCAAATATTACTTTTCATAAGGTAATGAGAGTAGGATATTAGTGGCACACATTGGTTAGGTATTTGGCCAAGTTTGTCAAATGATGTTATTCTTGCTAGATATTTTTTGATAAGGTGAAGTTTAGGGGTGCACTCCCCCTCATAAGCATATTAGTTGTAGATACATTCTATCAATAGGGTATTGAATTATGGGGTAATTTTTTATAAAATCCAATAATATGTATAAATGAATGTTAGTGGTTATTGATTACTTCACTAAAGGGGTGGGGAAATTCCTATTGTAAATGCTACATCAAAAGTAGTGAGAGATTTCTTTCCAAATAATGTCATAACATAGTTTGAAGTGCCATCACAAATAGTTACTAATAATACAATGTGTTTGAAGTCTCATAACTTTGTTGATATATGTTATTAGTATGGGATAGATCTAACACATTCATCTTCTTATCATACAAAAGGAAATGGAAAAGCTAAGCCCATAAAAAAAAATATCTTCAATATCATAAGAGAGAATCTATATAAAAATAAGAAAGTGTGGGATAATAATATTAAGTTTGATATATGGTAGATAGAATAACATACAAGAAGGCTATTGTGGGAATTATATTTGAACTAGTTTATGACATGAAGACCAAATTTTCAGTCAACCTTGTGTTGTCAATTTACACATTATTATAGAAAACTAAAAGGGAATAAAAAGATGTCATTTCCTAGAGAGTTCATGAATTGATTGAGTTGGAAGAATCTACAAGGGTTTCCCATAAGAGGAACCTATTAAGGAAAAAGAAAATAAAGTATATTTTTTATGAGAATTCTAGTTTTTACAAGACAAGAGTAAATCCTATTAACAATGGTGATTTGGAAGAAGTAAATTTAGAAACTTAT
>VDFB02161475.1:0-27388 GCA_007258455.2 Sequoia sempervirens | reverse complement strand
TTTTATAACTTGTAAATCATATGAAAATAGATATGAACCTTAATTTTAAGTTACATTAATTATATAATATTATTGATTACTAGTCATGTGAAATGTCTATATCACGGATTATATCTTTCATTTAACCATATATATTTTTGCATTGATAATCATGTAGGGGAAACAATTAAAAAACTTTTATATAATTCATAAACAATATTTTTTAGGGTGGTTAATTATTATTTTTATTTTTCAATTAGACTAAAAGAATTTCTTACATAAAATAATTAATGTTTAATTTATAAAAAAAGTTTAAAAATGATATAAGTGAAAAATATATAATTCAAAGACAGTGTGTTAAATATGCCTATCTAAAGTCCATAAATCATGCTTATCTTTATCATTTAACAATTTATCATAAATTCATTTTTATAAATTATAATTAAAAAGATATATTGATTTTCATTATATTTGTTATAGTTTTATGCTATTGTCTATTGATAGTATTTCTACACTAATGAACTTGCAGTCTAAATTAGTTTCCTTTTGTTATTTCAATTTTAAATCCATTGCTTTTACAAGGAAAATAATAATTTACTTCATAATGAAGATCTCAATTATCATATGTGATTAGCACCTACCATAAATAAACTTAAAAGCATGAGACCCCCTAGCTTAAAATCTCAATCCCTTATCTAAAATCCAATGAATAGCCTCCTTTATCATATAAAATCATAAGATCATGTTATGTAGAGCTTAAGAATGCATTAAAAAAGTATATAAGTACATATAAAAGAGAAACATTGAAGAACAAGGGCATGATCAAATAACAAGATGCTTCTAAAAGTCAAAGCCAGAACTCATCAAGTAATACTAGATTTCAAGAGTTATTTTGAAAGAAAACCTCCAAAGGGGGAATGAGTTGTTAACTTCACATCATACAATGCAATAAATTTAAGATGAACAATCAAATATGAGAATTTGTTCTTATTCATGTACCATATTGGCTTGTAAATTATCTCTTTAAATAAAGTGAGTTAATTTAAGGATTTTATTCATAACGATCTATTTTTTTAATTAATTGATTATATTGATGTGTTTTAGTATTTGTTGATAGGTAGGAACTATTACATTTCAAATGGCTTAATACAATAAATAATCTTTGTACCTGTTAACAAATAAAATGTGGGAATTTTTTTTGTGTGAGACAAATATTTGTATTTTTGAATGTTTTCAATTATTAAGATGTGAATTTTTTAACAAAAGATATTTTAAAAGGTAATATTAGTGATTTTATTGGCTAAGGAGGTTTGAGTCATTTTTACGGCTTTTACATCATTCAAGAAAGCCAAGTACTTTTCAATAATAAAGTATTGGTTGTTTTAAGTGTACTAAGTATTACTGAATGATTTTCAAGTAATAAAATATTGGAGGTTTAAATGCTTTATGTACTAGAGAGGGTTGTTTGGTGTGATTAATAATATATTTAAGGACATGCAATAATAACAAGACATTAATATAAATTTCTTCAAATCCAAATTGATGTGTACCCTTGAATGAATTAGAAGTTTGAATTTTTTAAGGTTAAATGATATATAGATTTCATTTCAACTGTGAAGATGTGAGGTTTTTAAGGTAGACTCTCGGTTGAAGGGATTCATATATTATTATTTTTTGGGTAAAAGGCATTATACATGAAAGTTTATTAATAAACATAGGTACAGTATTACATGCTATTTTAAACATAGAGGCCTACATCAAAAATACCTTAAACCAAGGATGGCCTTACATATTTAGAGAATATTTAGCTGATTCAAGTCATAAAGTCAATGAGCATAAATCCTCAATCTACTTTTTCAATACTCTGGAACCTATTCAGAGAGGGATTGAAAATATCTTGAGGTTTCAAATTGGGTCTCTTCCCTTGCTTTATCTAGGCATTCCTATTGTTGTTGGTAGGCAACCTAGATTATTCTGGCAGGGTTTGCTTGATAAGTTGTGTCGGAAGGTTAATAATTGGACTCATCAGTGGCTCTTTACTGCTGCTCATATGACTCTTCTCCAATCAGTGATTCAGACTCTTCCTATTTATAGAGGTATGGTTCAGGCAGCCCCTATGTATTTTCTTAAGGAATTTGATGCTCTCTCTCAGCAGTTCCTTTGGAGTGGTAATTTGTAGAATTCTAAGTGGAGCTTAATTAAGTGGGAATATGCGTGTCGGACAAAGATGGAGGGGGGTCTAGGCCTTTGTTCTATTGTTATGAGTGGGAAAGCTCTTACAGCCAAATTATATTGGTGTTGGTGTATCGGGAAAAGTCAGCTCTGGACCCGCATTATCACGCATAAGAATTTTCATGGGGTTGACTATTTGGATGTTTCTTGTTATCCTTTGGAGGGAAGGGGATCTATGATCTAGCATACTCTGAAAAAAGGAGCTCATCTGATTAAGAGGGGCCTTTTTTGGATCTGTAACAAGGGATCTGAAGCACTCTTTTGGGCTGATTCTTGGGATGGTCATCCCCCTCTTTTTTCCATGTATCCTCATCTGTGAGCCCTCTATGATTGTTTTATAGCAGCTGGGTGGGATAAGGTAGTGCATTACAAGGTTGTTTGGCATTTTGGCCTAGCTATTGGTTATAGATGGAAGGATTCTTCTAATTGGCCGTCGAGTGGACTACAGAGGGACCAAAATGAGCTCGCCCAGATTCTTGCTTCTTGAGAGTGCAATTCCTTAGTTGGACAGGATGTTTTGGCTTGGGGTGGTAACTCGTCTGGTAAATACTTTGTTTTTGTTGGATACTTGGAGCTTAGTAGACAGTTGTTCAAAGGTATTGAGGTGCCTTGGTGGAAGCAGGTTTGGCACAAATTTTCTTGGCCCAAGTGCAATTTCTTCGTGTGGCTGGTGGTTCATAATTGTTGTCTTACCTGGGATAATTTATGCAAGAGGGGTTTCCAGGGCCCTCGATGTGCATCTTGTGTTGTAACAATGAGGATTTTTTTTCTCATCTCTTCTTCCAGTGCTCCTTTGCCAAAGCGATTTGGCATTTTTGGTGGGGTGTTTGGGGTCAAACCTACCAGCATGTCTCCTCTTTGTATGAGTTTAGGGCCCATTGGAGTCAAGTCCCTGCCAAAACTTATTTTCTTCAGGTTGTGTGGGCTCTTGGCCCTTCTTTTATCATTTGGCATGTCTGGCTAGAGAGGAATTAGAGAATTTTTTAGGGGGCTAGGGTGGTTGTTGTTCATTTGTGGTGGAAAATTGTTCACTCTCTTCATGAGACTATTTTGGCTAAGTGTGAAATGACTGGTGGTGTGGATCCTAGGGATGTTGGTATTTTCTCTCGTCTTGACTTTCCTCTTCAAGAAATTGTTTTGAGGTGGGTTGGTTAGGTCAGAAGTAGTACATGTAAACATCCTTTGTGGAAGATTAACCGGGAGGGTCATTGGACTCCCCCTCCTCATGGTGTTCTCAAGATTAGCACTGATGGTTCTTCTCAGGGGAATCCTGGACATGTTGGCATTGGAGGTGTAGGTCATGATAGCTCTAGTGATATTCAATTTATTTTTTCTATTTATAAGGGCTTTCATACAAATAATTTAATGGAGGCTCTTGCTATTTTATATGCTGTCGAGCATTGTTGTACTCTTGGCTGGTAGAGGATTATTTGTGATTTTGACTCTTAGGTGGTGGTGCCTTTGTTAACTCGGCATCAACTTGAGGGTGTTAGTTGGAACTTATCTTTGATAATTCAGAAAATTCTACATTTGTGCAGCTCCTTGGAGTATGTTACTTTTACTCACATTCCTAGGGAGTGGAATGGTGTTGCTAATTGTTTGGAAAAATGGGCTTTGGATCATGTTCAGGATTGGCATATTGTTGATAAAGGGAAATTACCTCCTGACATGTCTCATATGTTAGATCAACTTGTGGATACTGATAAAGTTTTGTAGTGCTTTCTTTGTTGGGCACTCTGCTCTTTTGTACCTCTTTTTTGTTTGAATAAATTTTTACCCCTCTTTTTAGTAAACATATTCAAAGAATATGGCCCTAAAATTGCATATTACCCATACATTAATAACAGAAAACTTTAAACAAACCACGGGTGTGTGCAAGAAGTTGAGTCCACTTTTTGGCCAAAGAGTGGAAGTGTCTTCCTTGATTTTTGGAATTTTTCAAAATTGACCTAAAAATTTGAAGCACTTAAAGACTTAATCTTAAAAAAAATCAATAATATGAAATGTAGTAGTCGGAGTCTAGTTTCCAAATATGTAATTTATTTTAATACCTAGATGACACAAATTCATTTTTAATAGGCATGTCTAAAAACCATTGTTTAAAAGTCACTATTTTTACCATACCATGCATGTGTATGTCATCCATATTTTGACCTAAATAATTGTATTTTTCTGAATCCTTTTGGGAAATGATCTCTAGCACATTGAAGAATGTTCATGATATTTTTTCGTAATTTTTTTTTTAAATATTTTTTTTGGTTATTTTTTTATTGGCCATAATTGTTGCTTTGAAAATCCCACATGTACGTCACGCATATGATGACATAAACTTATCATTTTTTGATATTTATTTTTTCAAATTGAAAAGAATTGTCTAAATATTGTTCATGTACAATTTGTTTTTCAAAAAATTATTTTAATGAAAAGTTACTAAAATAATAATAAAAACCCGATATTTGAGGGTTATGGACCAGTTTCATCAAAAATTATATGAAAAATAGAAAAATTAATGCAATTGGGAAAAAAATTACATATTTAGAATCTAGAAAATCTCATCTAAAATGGGTTTTAATTTCATAAAATAATTCTAAAAAACACCCCGTCAGCCATATTGACAGTCATTTTTTTCTCTCGATATTGTCATGACCTTGTACATGTAGGTCCAAGGCTAAGGGTTGGGTTACCATGCCTTTTTCTAAGCCTAAATCCAAATGAGAAACATGGATTATGATTTTCAAACCTTTTGGGATGAGTACCCACTTTAAAATTGGTACCTATTCTAAGAAATGAATGGGTACCTATTTTAAAGCTGAAAAATTGACACTTCCACTAGAAGTGGACTCAACTTCTTACACTTACCCCCCCCCCCCAAGAGCAAGTGCCACCTTACACAGATGGTTGGGTTGTTTCCTCTATGTCTGGTGTTGTAAGAGGCAAACGAGGATGTGCTACATGGGAAATCAAAACAAGCATGGCCCAGCAGACTTTTAGAACACGTTCATAGAAGTTCACACCAAGCTCTACCTTATGTTCCCTAAATGATTCACTCAATTCTGTTATCTCCCTCAAATGTAGGGCTCATTTGAGGGCTATGTAAACATAAAGGGAACCCAAGCTCTTCTATAAATCTTTGTGCTTGAATAGACCACCAACTAATGACTTGTCATTGTGAAAGTCATAATCCTAGATTTCATTGTTCAATGAGTGTCCCATGAAGAATTTATCATGAACATAATACACTACAAGTTGAGAAACAAGTCCATAATGTTGGATAAAATCCATTGAATTTGACAAGAAAATAAATACTACCTACAATGGATATAGGAGCCGAGGTTGACCTAGCAAGAGTCGCTCGCCAATGATGACTCGCAAAGCCAATTCCACATGAGTGCAATTGATTTTGAATATCTTATTCAAAATTTTAGAGAAAACGTATGATTTCGAGTATTCCCATTTTGGAATTGGGATATATAGATGATTGTTGAATGGCTCAATTTCCATTGAAACAACCTCTAGAAAATTCATAGAGTGTTTCTTAGGAGATAAGTAGATGATAATACCTTTAAGGAAAGGTTTGGATGGTTTAAATAGAGATCCATGAGCTTAGAGCAGTACTTTCCATTATTAGGATTGATGATTAGTTTCCACCACAACCCAAAATCATTAAAGAGTATTGGATATTGCAGTTACATTAATGATGTGTGCTTTGGTAATAAATCCATATGTCACCATCCTGCTAAATATACTATCAGGTGCCTCAAAATTTCATTCACATGAGGGGGTGTGAGGAATTGAGGTAATGATTAGATCATCTGATCTAGGGAGATCTTACAAAACATGTATTCCAGATTGGAAACTACTCATGTTTCCACCAAGGTGTACACTTCCAACCTGTTAACACATAAAAGCAAAGAGTGTTAAAATTTTACCTACTAAAGGAGTTTACCTTCTTTGGAGATTATTGGGAGGAGGGATGGATGTTTATGAATATCCACTTTTTTAATCATCATGACCTCCTTTACTGTATCCCATGCCATATTTTCAAGGGTATTTGTAAGTTTATTTTCTTCTCTATAACAATGTGATAGGTGAAAGCATTCAAGGTCTTGGATATGATGAATTATTTCTTGTACTATGTAATCTAAGTTCCACAATGGGGATTATTTTTGCTTACCACGAGGTAAAGAGGGTGTTTTTCCTTGAGGCTTGAAGTTTAAAGACCCCCCCATAACTAATTATGAGATTGACAGTTCTAATTGTAGAACCTTTGAGATTTTGTTTACTTCTTTCCTAAATATTATTTTGTTTATTTCCCACCATATAATCCATATTAGTAAGGAGGGGGAGACTACCAATAGGTTAGATAGGAGAGAAGAATTATAAAGAAAAGGCCAATTGTTGAAGGTTTGGAGCAATGTATTACCAAGCGGGGCTTGCCAACCCATATGATTTTGAAGTCATTTCCAGCATAGTTGAGAAAAATCACATTGAATGAGAAGATGTGTTGGCAATATGATTGTCATTGATTTCAAAAGAGAATCATATTGATGTCAAAGAGTACTTGGACATTGGGCATCAGAATTATTCTATATCAATTGCATAAAGGTAAAGGAAGTTTGCATGTGTTAAGTTTGAAAAGGAATCAGGCATCAGACTTCGGAGTTAAGGCTTATGCCTTAACTTTAAGTTGAGAAAGTGGTAAGGTGGAAGAAAGAACCCTAACACCTGAAATGGTTCTAGTGTTTGTGGGTTAGAGTTAAGGCTTTCACCTTAATAGAATGGTAAGTATGTAGGAAGAATAAATCCGAAAGGCTGACACCCTAAATGACTAAGTCCAAATTCTTGCGAAGGAAATGTTTAGGCATCGTGAGTTGATAGGAAGGCCTATGCCTTATTGAAAGGTTGGTAAGTGGTAAGTGATAAGGGAAAACCCTGACTTTTGATAAAGGAATGGTGTTTTGGATTTCAAAGTCTGATGTGATGGTTTGCATTGAAGTGAAGGAAGGAAAGTGATATGATGGAAGGGTGAACCCCGACATCAACAAGATCAATGCAAAGTTAGTGTTTCACACTTCAGAGTTTCAAAGGTTTGAGTAATAGTTTGTGATGGATTCAAGGTTGATAAAAGGTAAAGGGTAAGGTCGATGGTTGAACCTCGATGGGTTTGAAGAAGGCTTCAAACTTAGGTGTTTGGACTTGCTTCTTAATTCTTTGAATTCACAACAAGCAAGAGGTAAGAGGGATGAGTAACTCCTAACCCCCGAAGGAAAGGAAATGAAAATTCGCTAAAATTGAAAGAGTAATTCCATAGGAAGCTTGTATTGACTTGGATTGAAAAATGCGGGTTAGCAACATGTGGCATGCACATTTTTGTGAATCATTATGGCATGAAGGTTGAATTTGAAGGTCAAAGTTTAAGGAAAATATAATGATGGCACGAAAAATGATATAACCGCTCAAGCTACATTCTTGCAAAGGATTCGAAGGAAATGATGACACCATTAATGCACAGGTAGGCTATGAATCTAGAAGAGATCGAGCAAGAAGAAATAAGGCATTAAATGAAGAAAAAACCCTAGATTGTTACACACCAAAAATAGCAAGTGCATTGAATGAGGTTCGTGGTGCAAGGATCAAGTGAGATGGCATGTTGGAGAAGCTAAGAAATAAGTTGAATGACTAAGTGTTGTCATTGTATGTGTGTTAGTAGTGAAGGTTGAGTATGCATATGCTATGAAAAGAATACCTAGAATGTAACTCAAAAAATCATCTAGGGTATGCATCTAGTGTGAAGTATGGCAAGATAGAACAAAGAATGTTCTAAGTGAAGAGCAATGAGATAGAGAAGAGAAAGGGGGAAGAGAAGAGATATGAGTTGTTGAGTTAACAACAACAGTAGAGAGAAATATAACAGAGGATGTTCTAAATAGTAGAGAATGAGTAGTTGCATATCAAGTCTGTAACAAAGAATTGGATTCTTTTGAATCACTTATAATCTGGAGTTGTAGCTCCAATATTTTCTTTGTAAATCTAATTGGTTGGTGCCATTAGATAGAAAATTTGGTGCTCAATGTAGGGATTGGGTGCTTCCTTGGATTTGGTACTCCTAAATTAGGGGATTGGTGTCTCCTTAGGGTTGGTTCCCTGAAACTTGTAACCAATGAGGTTCTTTTGTGAGGTTGGATTAGGACAGTAGATCCTAGTAGCTATTCTCATTGTGGTTTTACTCATATCAATTTTCCATGTATATTTGGTGTTATGAGTTTTTGTGTGTGTATATGTAATCTCTACTATGTTGTTCTTTGAATTTTTTAAGGGTTAAAATATAAATTTTTATTTGATCTACTGATTCACCCCCCCTCTCAGTATATTGTTGTGTTCCAACAATTGGTATCAGAGCCATGGTTCCCTTGGAGAATCTTAATCATCTCGGGTAGATCTTGGATAGTGAACGCAAGATGGAAATTCAATAAGGTTCATCCTCAAACAAAGCACCTCACTTTGATGGCTCAAACTATGATTTTTGGAGCATTAGAATGGAAGCATATTTTTCTTCATTGGGGTTTGATGTGTGGATGTCAATTGTAAATGGATACACAATCACTACTACGCATCGTACTGATCAAGTTAGAAATAGAGCATATGAGAATGATGCTAAGGCAAATAATTCTATTCTTTTTAGATTGTCTAGCTTAGTGTTTGTCAAAGTGATGCATTTTTAAACATCACATGATGTATGGAACAAGTTGAATAACATCTATCAAGGTGATGACAATGTAAAGCAAGCAAAGCTACAAACTTTCAAAGGCAGTTTTGAAAGTCTGGAGATGAGTGAAGAAGAGAAGATTACAGATTACCTTCTCAAAGTAGATGAAATTGTTAATGCAATCAGAGGTCTTGGAGAAGAGATTCAAAAGAATCTATGATTTTGAAAAAGGTTCTAAGATCCTTACTCTTAAGATATGATTCTAATATTTATGATTTAAAGGAAGCTCAAAATCTAGATAAGCTCATTATCGATGAGTTGCATGGCACCTTCACTGCCTATGAGATGAGAATGAAAGATGTAGATACCACCAAAAGAGAAGATGCATTTAAAGTAGCCAATAAGGAGAAGGAAGAAACCTCTACATCCAAATCTCAGGATTTTGATGAAGATGAAGGTAACTTCATTAGAAGATTGAGAAGAGGCTCTGGAAAATATAGAGGTAAGTTACCCTTTAAATGCTTTAATTGGGGTAGAATAGGTCATTTTGTTGCTAAATGTCATTATGAATAAATTGATAGCTATGAGAAAGAAGAGGATAGTAAAAAGAGTAAACCCTTCTTCCAAAAGAATAATAATTTTTTAAGGAAGAAGAAGAGTCTACATACACAAAAAGAAAGTGGTTCATCTGATGTGAGTGATAGCTTAGATGATGAACATGATCATGCCTATGTGGTTAGGAAAAATGAAACCCTATTCATGGAAAAAGAGTTTGTAGATCAAGAAGAAGAAGAAGTTGAAACCTTCGATGAAGAAGAAGGAGAAGTGGACCTACAAGGTGAACTCATTTGTGCTTTAGATGATATTGATAGCTTGAGGAAGGAGGGAAAAAAATAGAAAAAGCATGCGCAAAAGGAGATTAAAAGTTGTCTAAAAGTCTTGAAGAGTCTAATTAGATGGTGATCAGTTTGAAAACTCGTGTTGAAGAGGCTAAAAGGATTGAAGATAGTCAAATCTAAACTACAGTCTAAATCTAATGAGTGCATGAAGCTAGAGACAAAAATAGTGGCCTTGAGAAAAGAATTAGAAAAGGCTAAAGAGAAAAGAATTAGACAAGGCTAAAGAGAAAATTAATTATAAGTCATTCTCTAGAAACATGAAGAAGCAGAACACAAAGGGAGCTGATGCAGATGGTTTCACAAGGGTGAGATATCTAAAAAATCCAAAACCAAGGAGGCCCCCTCATCTTGCACAAAGAAATACTATGACCAGGTACTCCCCATTTTTCTATGGTTACTGCTATACATGTAATCAGTTTGGTCATAGGGCTAGAGAGTGTAGAGATGTACCTAAAAAGGAGCATAAATTTTGTGAATATAAATTCATTTACTCCTTCATTCCAGATATGAATGTAATGTGCTATAACTGTAAAAAAATTGTTCACATAGCCAAACATTGTAGAAAAAATTGTGTAACACCAAAGTCAAAGAGCAAAAAGAGAAGTATGTTCCCCAAAGTGAACAAAGGTTCACATGTCTCTGAAAAAGAGAAAGACAATGCACAAAATACACCCAAGAAGGTGTGGAAAGAGAAAGGTTAGAAGACAACAACCAAAGTGGTTGCTCCTACCTCACATCACTAATCCTTAGTGATAGGGAATGAGTCTAGGGGGAGCTTTACAAGAAGATTTATTCAACCCTGGAGTAGAAAGAGAGAATTCAAGTCAATTATTATTTGTTTTACAAATTTATGACGACTTGATGGTTGCAAATGTCATGGAAACACTCCTTTATTTTGATAAAAGGGGGGGGAATTTTGGTCAACGAGGGAGATAAAAAATTGGTTTTAGTAAAGTATGGTGTCCTAAAGAGTCCCTTTGACATTGATATCAAAGGGGGAGAATTTGAGAAAAAATCTCTATGTCTACAAGATGTGGAGATATTTCAAAGGGGGAGTTGTAACTATAGACAATTGATTGCTAAGTGGGTGAATGGTTGATGTGCAAAATGGTCTATTTTGATATATGTGCATTCACATTGGTTCATTTGGTGTAGAGCATTTAGTTTTTCCATCAATGACAAAGGGAGATATTTTTGGTAATATGATTGTCATTGATGTCAAAAGGGCATCTCATTGATGTCAAAAGAGATATAAGTGATATCAGGTGAGTAGTTGTCAGATGATGTCAAAAAGGGCATCATTGATGCAAGAAGTGAAGTGTTGCAAAAGGTCGGGCTTTGAGCCTTAGGATTACCTTATACTGCTTGCAAGAAGAATGAAAACAATTAGATTATTTGTGCAAATTTCGATCAAGTTTCAGACATCGGGCCTCGAGCTTACCTCTCATCTCTTTCCAAAGAAGAAAAGTGTTAGTCAATTTGAGTCAAGACTGAAATGTTTTTGGGCTTCAGGCTTCGGTCATTCCTCATAACATGAATGCCTCAAAGAAATGAAGAAGGGATGAGTTAATTCCAAAGATTAGTTGAACATCGTGCATCAAAAATACTATATACCAATTGCACAAAGGTAAAGGAAGTTTTCATGTGTTAAGTCTGAAAAGGAGTCAAGCATCAGACTTCAGAGTTAAGGCTTGCACCTTAAATTTAAGTTGAGAAAGCAGTAAGGTGGAAGAGAGAACCCTAACACTCAAAATGGTTTTGTTGTTCACATTTTGGAGTTAAGGATTTTTCCTTAATAGAATGGTAAGAATGTGGGAAGACAAAATCTTGAAGGTCGACACCCAAAAGGGTTAAGTCTAATGCTTGTGAAGGAAATGTCCAGGCATCATGAGTAGGTAGGAAGGCTGATGTCTTACCAAAAGGCTAGTAAGTGATAATGGAAAACCCTAACTTCCAACAAAGGAATGGTGTTTCAGAGTTCAGAGTCTAATGTGATGGTTTGCATTGAAGTGAAGGAAGGAAAGTGGTATGATGGAATGGCAAACCTCGACATCTGACAAGCTCAATGCAAAAGTGTTTCACACTTCACAGTTTCATAGGACTAAGTAATGGTTTGTGATGGAGTCAAGGTTGGTAAAAGGTAAAGGGTAAGGCCAATGGCCAAACCCCGATAGGTTTGAAGGAGGATTTAGACTTAGGTGTTTGAACTTGCTTCTTAAGTTCTTCAATGCACAACAAGTAAGAGGTAAGAGGGATGAGTGACTCTTGACCCCCGAAGGAAAGGAAATGAAAATTTGTTGAAATTGAAAGAGTAAATCTATAGGAAGTTTGTGTTGACTTGGATTGACAAGTGTGGGTTAGCAACATGTGGCATGCAATGATTGGTTGAATTACTGATTCAAATCATTGTTGTGAATCATCATGGCATGAAGGTTTAATTTGAAGGTTGGAGTTTAAGGAAAATGGAATGATGGCACAAAAAAATGATATAACCGCTCTAGCTAAGTTCTTGCAAAGGATTGGAAGGAAATGATGACACCATTAATGCACAGTCCAACTATGATTTTACAAGAGATTGAGCAAGCAAGAATAAGGCATTAAATGAAGAACAAACCCTAGATTATTGTACACCAAAAATATCAAGTGCATTGAATGAGGTTGGTGGTGCAAGGCTCAAGGTGAGATGGCATGTTGGAGAAGCTAAGAAAGAAGTTGAATGACTAATTTTTGTTGTTGTATGTGTGTTAGTAGTGAAGGTTGAGTTAGCATATGGTATGAAAAGAAGACCTAGACTATAGCTTAGAAAATCATCTAGGGTATGCATCCAATGTGAAGTGCAACAAGATAGAATAGAGAATGTTCTAAGTGAAGAGCAGTAAGATAGAGAAGAGAAAGGGGGAAGAGCAGAGATATGATTTGTTGAGTTAGCAATATAAATAGAGAGATAGAATAGAGGATGTTGTTCTTTTGAATCACTTGAAATTTAGAGTTTTAGCTCCAGTATTTTCTTTGTAAATTTGATTTGTTGGTGCCATCAAATAGCTGGTTGGTTCTCAGTGTAGGGATTGGGTGCTTCCTTGGAGTTGGTGCTCCTAAATTAGGGGATTGGTGTCTCCTTAGGGTTGGTGCCATTAAACTTGTAACTAGTGAGGTTCTTTTGTGAGGATGGATTAGGATAGTAGATCCTAGCTACTATTCTCACCGTGGTTTTTTCCATATCAAGTTTTCCATGTATATCTGTTGTTATGAGTTTTTGTGTGTGTATGTAATCTCTACATGTTGTTCTTTGAATTTGTTTAAGAGTTAAAAGATAAAGTTTTATTTGATCTACTTATTCACCCCCCTCCTTAGTATATTGTTGTGTTCCAACAAGGTGGTCCAATGATTTTTCACATTTTCCACATAGAACACATGTGAAAGTGTTTGTGATGTCTAGTTTTTGTAGGTAATCATTTGTCAAGATTCTTTTTTTGAGAGCCAACCATGAAAAAGCACCTACTTTTGGGATAGCATTATCATTCCAACAAATTTTATATGGTCATGTACTATTTGTACTACTTAGTGTTAGTAGATATTTATAACCCTACTTTACATTGTATGAGCCTAATTTTGCTAGGGCCCAAGCCGAATTATTTGATTTTGTAGATAAGAATATTATCCTTTTATTTAGTTTCTTATGGAGGATGAGTTTTTTATCATGTGGGAATGCACAAGAGCTTATTGTTAGTTGTTTTCATTGATTTCAACACTAAGGAGATTGTTGGCAGTTGTTGTCAATGATGTCAATGTTGATTGTTGGTTGTCATTGATGTTAGTATTTGACAAGTTGTTATTCCTTGCTATTGGTTGTCATTGTTATATTCAATTTAGGCTAACATTGGTGATGAATTTCATGCCTTATCAAAGAAGAATTTTTGAATTTCATGATTGGATGTCATGCCTTATAAAAGAATAGTTGTTGAAGTTCATATAATGCATTATTAAAGTTAGCAAAGTTGATTTCATAATTATATATTCAGATGACGATTATAAGCATTAAGATGAGGATTAGATGCATGAATGATAGTGGAGAGATTTTGTTTCAAAGGTCTAAATTATGTCGTATGCTCTCTCATGATGTTCTTGATGAAGTATGTGTTGTTGAAACAAAGTTTTGGCCTTTGCAAGTTACTTAAGTGTTTTTGGTTTAGGAAGATGTAGTGAAGTCTATCTAAGAGAATTCTCTACATTCCTCTCTTGTTGATTCTTTGGTCTTACGGTTTGGCATTCGATGTCCGTGTTTTGTGCATGTTGCACTCCTATATTTTTTTATCACCTATGTTTCCAAGGAGATCTATGTGAATTTCTGAAGGTTGGCAGTGTTATTGGTTGTCTAGACTAGTCTGATAAATTCTCCACATTGATGTCTTTGCTCCTACAGCTTGGTGAATGTGCTCTCAATATTTGTGTAGTGTCTCAATTCCAATCTCATGTGTCAAAGTGGTATGCAAGCTTATATGTTAATGATATATCTCATGATTAAGCATTTTGTATTTTTGGAATATAATTTTTTGTTCTTGTTTGATCTGCGGTGGCTATTGGTGGCTTGACAGTATGAAATAAGTGTATGGAAGTGTTGGATGTTCAAGGAACATACCATGTGATCTGCATGTTGTTAATTGGTCGCTTTGGTGCCACATTATGTATTGAGTTAGCTTTCTAGGTTATTTGTGGAAATCTAGTTGATAGGGCTTGTTCCTTTGCTTGTGTTGTGTGCTTGGGGGGCTGCACTAGCAATGGAGTACTTTTGATGATAGATTTGGGTCCTAACCTATCATGCTTGGGACCACATAGAGTTAATTCAATTAGAAGAGTGTTTTTGGGTTGACTGGTTATGTGCTTCACATTTCATCCACATGTTTCTTTGATGTTGACTCAGGTTGATGTTTGTTTGCATGTATATGGTTTTGGATCACATTGGAAGAAGTGCTAAGATTTTTTTTGGTCCTCTCTATCTTCTAGATAGGACAACATTGTGTTTTAGTGGTCAACCAACTGAATTCCTTGTTTTATCCTCTTCCTAACCAACCTAATTGAAATTTTGAAGTGTTGTAGTGAATATAACTTTACAAGATCATTTCAAATGCAATAGGGTAGAGAAGTATACAATTGCAAAGAAGTGTGTGTGTGTGTGTGTGTGTGTGTGTGTGTGAATTGTATTGGATATCCAGTAGTGATAGTGCTAAAGTGTGTAAAAGAAAAGATCAATTGTGCTATAATGTCTCAGTCAACAGAGTGTTATGTTGGAAATCATTGTAATTTTCTCTAAATCACATTGTATTCTACTCTAAGATAGTGAATCTCATCAAGTCCCTATATCTTGCTTCTAAAGTTGTGTTGTATTTAGTTAATCGAGTCCTCTGTATTTTTCTCTAAGGTAGTGAGCCTTCTTGCAATTCTTGTTGGCAATGAGTCTTATATTGTGAGTTAACTCTCATCGTGTTTTTCCCTCAAAGGGTTTTCCATGTAAATCTGGTGTTCTCCTTGTTCATGTGTGTGTTCTTTATTTCTCATTGTTTTTTATTTGGTTAGAAGTAGAATTGTCATAAAGAAGTGTTAAATTTTCCATATCATTCTTTGTTCAAGAAGTGTTGAAGTTGCTAAGGATTCAAACTTCTATATCATTCTTTGTTACTATTATGCTTAAAGGTTTCTTGATCTAGTAAATAAGGTTGTCTTGTTCTAAAAGAGTTAAGTTCTGGAAGGGATTAAATTTTGATAAGTCAGATTCACCCCCCTCTCAGTCTTTGGAAGTGTTCAACAAAGTTGAAATTCCTCCATTTGACATTTTCCTCATATGATTCAAGGGAAGTTGCCACATAATCTTTAATTGTTTTCCCCCAGTTTTGTTTGAGGTAATCTTTTGGCTCCTAGATTCCCTCAATCATATCAATGAAGGAGGTCCATTCCAGGAATCTTCCCAAAAAATGTATTTTTTCCATTATTGATTATCCAAGTTAAGTGGGGAATGATTACATCTCGACATTCAATCAGGAAATTCCACATTTTAGAGTCATGCTTTGGGTTTTGAATTGTGAATATTTTCTTTGGAGAATTTGAATCAAGATATTTGGCTTGCATTAAGAAGTACCACATTTCTTCTGGATTTGCAAATATTTTCCATGTCATTTTAGCGCCTAATGTTTTATTTCTTGCTTCTAAATTTTGTAACCTTGCTCGACCTTGTGTTTTTTCTTTATAGAGTTTTCTCATGACATAAGATGTATTTTTGCTTTGTTATCTCCATTCTTGGAAGGCTTCCCAAGAAATTTTTTGACATGTTTCTCAATATCGTGTTGTACCATTTTAGGGAGTTTTAAAACTAACATAATGTAATTTGGTACAACTACAAGGATTGTTCTGATCAACACCATTCCACCTACCAATGACAGCCACTTCCCCCTCTAGGATGTTATACAACTCTTGATTTTTTTTATATCAATTCCTAAAATGATGATTTTTGAGCCTTTTCAAAGAAATGAATCCCCAAGTATTTGTAAGGTAGAGAATCCATTTTAAACTTTGAGACTAGAACTATTCTTGCTATCAGGTTTGGTGAAGTATTCAAAAATAATACATTTGATTTGGATGGGTTTATCTCTTGACCTAACACTTTCGAGTAGTGCTCCAAAACTTGTTTGATACATTAGGCCTCAATGATGGAAGGTTTTCCAAAGAGTAGAGTATCATCTGCAAAGAGGGAATGAGTCATTGTAATTGGTGTTCTTTGGATCCTAATTCTTGCCACCTTTGCTCAAGATGAGTTGTAATATATTTGCTTAGAGATTCTACCACGAGGATGAATAGGAAAGGGGATAGAGGATGTCCTTACCTTACATCTTGTGTTGCACTGAAGAATCCCATTGGGCACCCATTAATGATAACATAAAACTTTGCACCTTTTAATCCTGAGTGTATCCATTTGTACCATTTGTTGGAGAAGCCAAATTTAGCCAAAATTTTTAACAGAAAGGCCTAGTTCACTTTGTCATATGCCTTCATCATATCCAATTTGATTACCATGGTCAGGATCTTATCCAGGTGGATAGAATGCAATGCCTCATGAGTTATTATTACCCCTTTTGTTATTTCTCTACTAGGAACAAATCCTATTTGTTCTTCTAAGATTAGTTTGGGAATCAGACTACTCAGGCGAAGGTGCATGGACTTTGTGAAAATTTTGTAGATTGTGTTGCAGAGGGCTATTGGCTTATAGTCTGCAAAAGAAGTAGGATTATTATATATTATTAGAATATCTTAGAAAATATAAATATTATGTTAATGATTAATGATATTATTTTTTATTATATTATATAATGTAATATTTCTATATATAGTATATCATTAGATAACTAGTATTCTATATTATTATATGTTTAATATTGTAACTTAATATAATATTTAAATTTATTATTTTTTATTGTTATGTTGATTATTGTATCTAGCAATGTTTCCTATGCCATACTGATATGTAGAGATCGTGAGAGGGAAAACTTGTGGTGTTGTGGGATATAATAATAAAAATATAATAAATATTAATTATAATGTATGATTGTATTATTTATAATATGAAATTATTATTTATTATATGTTATTATTCATCTTAACTTGTGACCTTGAATATAAATTGGTAGGACAATCTTGTGGGGTTGTGGGGAATTAAAATTAAAAGAAAATTAGATTAGAATATAGTCAATAAATAATATATTATTCAATATTGATTAATAATAATTAATCTTATCAAAAACATTTAACTTTTTTAAATAAAGGTTCACCTTTTATAGTTTTTTAATGTTGATAAAATGTGTCTCAACCTTGCAATTACATAAGGTATTATTCAGTCGATGACGACGGGGGAGCGTGGGGGGATCCCCCCCCACAAGGGGTCTAGGGGGGTTCATCCCCCTGGTTGGGGTTTGAGGGTAGCGCGCCCTGGTGGGGGCTTGAGGGCAGAGCCCCTGAAAGGAAAATTTTATTTATATTTTATTATTGTAAATTTGGACCATTCATCATTATGTCTCATATCCAACGGCCGATATTTTATTAGCTTGATTTTCCCTAGAAGGAAACCCTATTTTATGAGGGCATTGTATTACGACTATGTATTGTGATGTATTATGACAGTCTGATAGTGGTTATATTGCCTCTAGATCTTTGAGTGGTGATACTCCTGTGAGAAGCTTGCTCTGCAAGTATATTGTAATCTTTGTGATTATTGAATAATATATTGGGCAGGTTTTGGGTGTGGGGTTTTTCTCTTGAAAGGGTTTTCCCCATGTAAATCATTGTTTTGTGGTATGGATGATATTCATGTCTATTTTTGTTTAAGTTTATGTAACTATTAAAGATCTGAAATTTTTTTGCATTATTCTCCTCTCAAGATTAGTGTAGGAAGTTGTTATGCTACCTTCGATTCCTTACATTTAAAAGCTTGAGTGATATAGCCATGTGGATTTTCTCAAGAAATTATGGAAAGGAAAAGTTGTAGCAGAAGTGATCACGTTCCAAACATGTGTTGTGGAGACAAGTGGATGTTTCAACAAATTTCACAAAAAAGAAAAGTGCAGGAAATGTTGAAATTCAAAACAATGGACAAAATGATGCATGTCATTTTTTTACATAATTCTTATCAAGAGGAAGAGAGAGGCAAAGAGAATTAATATTAATAATTATTATTATTATATTTATTAATAGTAAATAGAGTTATATTATAAAATAATGTTTAATATATATAATAAGTATAATATATTATATATTATATATTATATATTACTATATAATAATGATAATAATTATTTTTTATTATTAGTAGCCAATTCAGCATATATAATTATATATATTAATACTTATAGTTATGATTATTTACATTATATTTAATATTAGATTATTTAATATAAGTTCAATATATTAGAGTGGTAGTAGTATATTATTTAAAAATAGATAATTATATGTTTATAATAATTATTTAATATTAATATTTACCTTGTGCAATAAAATTGACACGTGTCGCTGCTAAGTAAAAAAGTGGTGACTATGATAAAAACTTGGGAAGATGGCCTAAGTTGTGTAGTATGTTAGTGTAACTTTTTGAAATATAGGTGTCAGTTATTCTTCTTTGAATCTAAATGAAAAATTGTAGTTGTGTAGGTATTCAATTTCTAATAAAAATGAAAAATGATTATGCTCATTTAATCGATATTAAATTGTCAACTAAAATTTTGATTTGTAGCTTTCTTGTATGACAAGATTTTAATTTTCTTGAAAAGAGATTCTATTAATGAGATAGCAGGAAATCGAAGAAAAATAATAACAATGAAGTGATGTAAGTTTTTGATAGGGAAAAGTAGGTGATCCGATTTAGGATCTAAGACGATTGCTTAAAGAATGCATAACGATTACAATTCCAATCTCCAAATTACTAAAATGAAATCAACACCACAACATAATTAAACTAATGGAATTGACAAAAAGATAGAATTCAGAAAGAGACAAGAAAGAGAGAATGCAAACAACTTGATAACGAAGTTCGTCGTAAAATGACTATGTCTTTGGGCCCCTCTCCAAAGAGTAGACCAATCTGATTGATATCTTCAGAAATTCGGTATTACATCTGTTTACAAGCTTTTCCCTTCAAGCACGACGAAATTCCAACATTCTCCCAACGTATAGGATCAACAATTCATCTCTTCAGAAATAATCTCAAGTCTTCAACACCTGAATCATGTATAATCTGGATTCTGAATAATGTCCCCCTAAAGCCTCTAACCCCCCTCCTTTTATACAAAAAATTTACTCAATTGGGCTAATAACCAATTGATTTACAAAATCCACCTTATCTCTCCAATTTTACATAAAATCTTCACTAATCTCCCTTTTTTACACATTAGGATTTATTAATAATCCTAATTAATATCTTTAAATTATTCGAGCCCTTCATTTTATCCTTTTCAGGCTTTTGTTGTTTTGGAGGTTTTGTCATTAATCCTTAAAAGGATTATTATCTTAAAATTTGGAGGGATTTTGTTTAATTTTAAGACATTCGGTTTGGAGATTTAAGAAAATTATCAGAACTCCATATATATTTTGAAGCCATTGAATGGCTTATCGGTGCATGGTCATTTTGATAGGCAGCTAGTTCGGGGTTCTAAACCCGCTAGCTTGTTTTTTCTCTACCAACTTTGACTGCTTATATCTCTTGCAAACGGACTCCATTTTTCATGAAACAAACATCATCGGAGCTTGTGAGGAGATCTTCGCGTGACATTGATTTTGACCATTTTTTGACAACGTCGTTGCAGCCCTTTTTCTCGACCTGGCTCAAGGTTGACCAAGGTTTTGATTAGGTGTATCTTGGGCTCTATGACTTCGTTGACCACTGTTCGAGTTGCATTGGAGTCAGGATTTCAAACTCTTCCTAATGATGTTGATTCTGGAGATAAAATAGAAACTTTAATTTTTGATGAAGATCCTTTGAATCAATCCTCCCCATTGGAGATATTTTGGACCTCTGAAAGCTTGATTACTCATAAATTAAGTGAGGGTAAACTTCCCTCACTTTACTAATCTCCATCCATTTTTCCTTGCTTGGATTCATCGCCAGGTCCCACTCCCCGAAAGAATACTCAGCTGCTCCTCTTTGGCAGAAGTCTAGTTTTTCTATCTAAGATGACCATCTTGGGGCAACTCTAACATGTACTCTGGTGAAAGATCATCAACTGATGGAACCTGAATGTCAATCTCCTCATCCAATATCATCGGAGGTTCATACAACTTCAAGTTCTCAACATTGACAACTGAATAGATCTGCATGTATGGAGGAAGATTGAGGCGAAAAGCATTGGTTCCGATCTTTTCCAAGATCTCAAAGGGACCATACCGAATTGGATTGAGCTTCCTTCCTTCGCCTTGCATTCTTTCCTTGCTGATATGTAACCAAACATGGTCACCGACTTGAAAATGATGATCAGTGCGATGTTTATCATGTTGAGCCTTGTATTTGGCTTGACTCTTTTCCAACTGTGCTTCCACTGCCTGATGGATGGCTTGGACTTTTTGGATGAACTTCAAAGCCTTCTCTGAATCATGGTGTCCATCTTCAACATCATCTTTCCCAAAAGAAAAATCCACTGGAGTCTTTGGCACATAACCGAAACAAGTCTCAAAAGGAGACCTCTTTGTAGAAGAGTGTGTTGCATGGTTGTAAGCATGCTGCACATAGTGAAGACTCTCATCCCACAATTTGGGATGCTTGCTGCAATAGCCTCTGAGTAGATGTACAACTATCCTGTTTACCACCTCTGTCTATCCGTCAGTCTGTGGATGGAAGGTTGTACTCTTCTTCAGTTTGGTGTCCATGAGTCCCCACAAAGCTGACCAAAATTCCCCTAGGAATCGAGAATCTCGATCCGATACAATAGAAGTAGGTAACCCAAAATGAACCCATACAAATTGGAAGTACATTTGAGCTATCAGTTCAGCAATGACTTGCTTTTTACATGGCATTAAGACACACATTTTGTTGAACCGATCAACTACTACATAAAGATAATCATGACCCTTCCTAGACATAGGTAAACCCCCAACAAAATCCATAGACACACTTTCCCATGGACGAGATGGAACAGGTAATGGTGTGTACAACCCTAGTTTTCTGTTACTTGGTTTACTAGTTGCACACATAATACAACCTTTAATGTATTTGGCGACAGTTTCCTGCATTTTAGGCCAATAACAATATTTTTGTAATTGAGTAACTGTTTTACTTACCCCAAAATGTCCTGCAATCAAAGAAGTGTGAGCTTCACGGATTACATGTGCTTGTTCATCTTTTGGAACACATAACTTGCCCAAATGATACAAAAGTTTATCTTGTACATAGTAATCTTTCTCTTCTATCTGTTTGCCTGCAATTAAAGCTGAATAAATATCCTTAAAGTTTTCATCATTAGCATATTGTTCCTGAAAGATTTCATGCACCATAGAACTACCTTTAAGGATAATCACTGAGTTCATAATAGGAGGCCTAGAAAGCATATCTGCTACTTTGTTATGGGTACCTTTCTTGTACTTAATTACTAAGTGAAACTATTGCAAAAATCCCATCCATCTGAAATGCCTACTTTGCTGTAGTTTAGACTGTGAGTGCAAGTATTGTAGTGGTTGGTGATCAGTGTGGATTATAGTTTCTTTCCCCATTATGTAATGTTTCCATTTCTTAACACTCTGAACTAATGCATAAAGTTCTTTATCATAAGTAGGATAGTTACTTACTACTCTTGAAAAGGTTTCAAAGTGGTAGCAGACTGGTTTACCTCCTTGCATAAGAACAACTCCCATGGCAAACCCGCTTGCATCAGTCTCGATCTCAAATGGCTGGTGTAGATCTGGTAAAGCCAGAACTAGTGCAGTGCTTAACTTTTCCTTCAAACTGTTGAAGGCCTTTTGTTGTGGACCTCCCCACTGAAAAGTTGTCTTTGTACTTGTCAATGCGTGCAATGATGATGCAATGTAGGAGAAGTTTGCAATGAACTTTCTCCAGTACTGGACTGCACCTAAGAAACTTCTGACTTCTATTACAGTACTTGGCTTAGGCCAGTTTACAATAGCTTCGACCTTCGCAGGGTCTACTTTTAATTGACCATTCCCTACGACATAGCCTAAGTACACTAGAGATGTCTTTGCAAATTCACATTTAGACATCTTTACATAGAGTTTTTCTTTTCTCAAAACATCAAAAATTTTCTTTACATGACTTACATGATCATCCCAAGACTTGCTAAATATAAGAATATCATCTAGATAGACAATGACAAAATCATCAATGAAAGGACGAAAGACATTGTTCATGACTCTCATGAACGTGGCAGGTGCATTACAAAGCCCGAAGGGCATAACCAACCATTCATAAAGTCCCTATTTTGTCTTGAAAGCAGTTTTCCAAATGTCATCTTCTGCAATTCTAATCTGATGATAACCACTTCGCAAATCTAATTTAGTGAAATAAACTGCATGTTTCAACTGATCAAGTAAATCATCAATTCTTGGAAGAGGGTACCTATTTTTTACCGTTATCTTGTTCAGGGCACGGTAGTCAATGCACATTCTCCAAGATCCATCTTTCTTTGGAACCAACACAATTGGAGAACCACAAGGAGATGTACTAGGACGGATAACTCCTTTCTCCACTAACTCCTGAACCTGTTTCTTGATTTCCTCATTCTGCATAATGGACAAACGGTATAAGCCGATATTAGGCAATGGCACATCCTGCTGCAGCTGAATTTCATGTTGTATTTCCCTCTTGGGTGGCAACCCCTTTGGTTCCTGAAACAAGTCATCATAAGCGGAAACAATTTTGACCATTTCAACCTTGTGTTTTGGGTCACACCCCTTAAATTCCTCAGAGTTATCTTCTTCTTTGGCTTTTACAAGCATTAACACAAAGTTCTTACTAGAGTTGACTAACCTTTTCATTTGACCAGCATTAACTAGTGTGAGATTAGTCTTGACCTTGTGTGCACGTACAATGTATTCTACCCCATCTTTAAAAAGATGATACTTGTTCTCCCCCCTATAAAAGATTGCCTTTCTATCAAACAGATAAGGACTCCCTAATACAAGCCCACAAATATCTAGAGGTACAACATCTACTTCTACTTCATCAATGAAATTAGCAGTGATGGCAAAATGCAATTTGCACTATTTTGTCACCTGCAACTGTGCATCATTACATACCCATCCAAGTGGATAGGGCTTAGGATGAGGAGTAGTAGTTAGATTCAATTTCTTAACAACCTCTTCAGAAATCAAGTTGACTTGAGAGCCCGAATCAAATAGTGTATCAATCTTTGTGTGTTTAGTTACCACACGAATGTGGAACAGTTCATTCCGTTGTTTATCAACTTTAGGAGTGGATACTTTACTTGCATTACTTGTACTTGCATTAGAAATACTTGCATCAGAAGAGAGAATTATACTTTTCCCTTTACCTTGGATCCCGGCAGCAACGATCTTTGTCTCATCTCCGGAATCAGATCCAAGATCCTATTGAATGATAGCAGTAGTAGTCTTTTGTTTGCCTTTATTGCCTCCAAATCTTTTTAGCCTTGCTTCCGGATGCAATTTCCAGCACCTTGATTCATCATGCCCCTCTTTCTTGCAATGCGAGCATGTGGGTTTTTCACCCTCTTTCTTCACCGTAGTTGTCTTCTTTCCTTTACCTTTATCTTTTTCTTTATCTTTACCCTTAGACTTTCCATCGGACTTAGATGGATTTTTATCAAACTTATCAATGAATGATCCCTTACCTCTAGACTCTAAGTGGGTAGCTTGGACACAAACTTCATCAAGGTTATTGGGATTCAAAACCAAAATTGAATGTCTAAGGTAGGAATGAAGATCTCCTATATACTTCAACAAAGTATCTTGGGTGTACAATGGAACATCTAATGCAATAGCCCTTTTACAAAATTCATGAGTGTACTCTTGAATGGACTGACCTTTCCCTTGCCTAAACATCTACCAATTCATCATTAGCTGTTGCATGTAGCCTAAGGGATAGAATTGCTTTTTAAGAGCACTTACAAATTCTGTCCAGGACAAGTTGACTTTACCATGTTGGGAGATTTCTGCTCTAGTCCTACTCTCCCACCAAGTTAGAGTTGTACCCCCTAATCGAAGAGTAGCAAGTTGGATCCTATCAGCATCATCTACAAGGTTTTGGACTCTACAATAGACTTCAACCTGCTGAATCCAATCATCTAGTTTTTCAGCATTTAATTCGCCACAGTATTTTGGTAAGTCAAATTTTACATCCAACTTAATTTTGGGCTTATGTGCACCCTTAAAAGGATTAAAAGGCATAGAATGAGTAGAAGGAGAAGAATGAGAAGAGGGAGAAGAAGGAGAAGAGGGAGGTGTCTTCAGAGGCTCAAGATCATCTCCTGATTTCTTTCCTTTGCCTGCACGAGCTTCATGTCTTTGCCTCCTTTCTTGCCTCTCTTGGAATAAGACTTTGACCATGGCCTTCATGTCAAGAAAAGCCTTCTCAAATTCCTTCTCACTAAGCTCAGAAATTTGTCCATCCTTTGGATCTACCATCTGTGTTCGTGAATGAGCTCTTCGTCTTCCAATCTCTGGATTATACTCTTCAAGTTTTCCTTTGCCTTGTTGAAGCTGGGAGTGTGTAAGCATTCGAATCTACAATACTAGTCAAAACACAACTCTGATACCAATTTGATCCGGTTTAGGATCTAAGATGATTGCTTAAAGAATGCATAACGATTACAATTCCAATCTCTAAATTACTAAAATAAAATCAACACCACACCATAATTAAACTAATGGAATTGACAAAAAGATAGAATTCAGAAAGAAAGACAAGAAAGAGAGAATGCAAACAGCTTGATAACGGAGTTCGTCGTAAGAACGACTACATCTCTGGGCCCCTCTCTAAAGAGTAGACCGATCTAATTGATATCTTCAGAAATTCGGTATTACATCTGTTTACAAGCTTTTCCCTTCAAGCACGGCGAAATTCCAACATTCTCCCAACGTATAGGATCAACAATTCATCTCTTCGGAAATAATCTCAAGTCTTCAACACCTGAATCATGTATAATCTGGATTCTGAATAATGTCCCCCTAAAGCCTCTAACCCCCCTCCTTTTATACAAAAAATTTACTCAATTGGGCTAATAACCAATTGATTTACAAAATCCACCTTATCTCTCCAATTTTACATAAAATCTCCACTAATTTACCTTATTTACATTTTAGGATTTATTAATAATCCTAATTAATCTTTTAAAATTATTTAGGCCCTTCATTTTATCTTTTTTGGGCTTTTGTTATTTTGGAGGTTTTGTCATTAATCCTTAAAAGGATTATTATTTTTGAATTTTGAGGGAGTTGCTTTAAATTTAAGGAATTTGGTTTTGGAGCTTTAAGAAAATTATCCAAGCTCCATATATAATTCGAAGCCATCGAATGGCTTATTGGTGCATGGTCATTTTGATAGGCGGCTGGTTCTGGGTTCCAAACCCGCTAGCTTGTTTTTTCTTTACCAACTTCGACTACTTATATCTCGTGCAAACGGACTCCATTTTTCGTGAAACAAATGTCGTCAAAAAGCTTGTGATGAGATCTTTGCATTGACGTTGATTTTGACCATTTTTGACGACATCAATTTTTGGCCCTTTTCTTCTCTGACCTAGCTCCAAGGTTGACCAAGGTTTTGCACCTAAGCGTATCTTGGGCTCAGTAGCTCCGTTTGACCCCGTTCGAGTTGTGTTGGAGTCAGAATTTCACCCTCTTTCTGATGATGTTGATTCTAAAGATAAAAGAGAAACTTCAATTTTTGACAAAGATCCTCTAGATCAATAGGTTTTGATGGGACCTGAAACCCATTACAAGAAGGTTCTGAAGGGACCTAAAACCCTATACAAGGAAAATATGTTGCAAGAAAAATAATCAGCTAGCCAAACTATAGCCCATCAGCAACAACCAAAAATATTGCAACAAATAAGTTTTGAAGGGACCTCAAACCCCAAGCCAAGATTTTACAAGGACCTAGAACCCATAGGTTTTGAAGGGACCTTAAACCCTATACAACCAAGTTTTGGTAGGGACCTTGAACCCATCAACTTACTCATAAAGAGAGCCATCATACCCCTATGATGCATCAAAAAAAGAAAAACCAAACTCCCCACCTCAATAGGGAAGTTAGAGCAGAAACAAAAACATTGAAACCCATTAGCCACCATACAGCTCCAACCTGCTAGAACAACCAACCCAAACTCCTCCTCAAATGGAGAGGGCTCCCCTCTAATGGAGAGGAAGAAATAATAACCCTTACCACCAAATCCAACACTCTCCTACACCCACAAGTTCCACCTCGATAGAAATGAGCAAAAAGGAAGAGAAGTTTCCACCAATTCAACAATAAACACCACCTCAAAATGAGTTATCTTCACCTCCATAGAAGACTCCAATAGAAGAACCTAAAAGAAAGAAAGGATTCAGGAAGTAAAGGTAGACATTACCTCCTTTGGCTTGGTAGAAAATAGGAACTAGAAATTTTGAGCCTGCAAAATAAACCTTAGAAACAACTCAACAACCAAGAGCACAACCTCCCAGGGAAAACAAAAACAACTGAGGAGTCCATCCAACCAACAACACCTTTCCCTCAGAGAGCAATAACAATGAGAATGAAGTGAAGTAAGTTGGAACAAATATGGATTGCATTTATTTATTATGGTTTATATCAGTAACAGATGAGATCTATATCCAAATAGTGGATCACATTTATTGTGTGCTACCTTTTTAATAGTTATAACTAGAAATTTAGATTATATGTCTTTTCTAATTAACTCAATTATAGAGTATGTTTTGATTAATGGGGAAAAATAGGATTTGAATGGACCCGAAACCATTAACAATAGTTTTTGAATGGACCCAAAACCATTAACAAATAGGTTTTTATGGGGACTTGAAACCCATACAAAGAGACCAAGCTACGATAAATTAAAGAAAA
>VDFB02161474.1:0-15883 GCA_007258455.2 Sequoia sempervirens | reverse complement strand
TTATGTTTGAATTCAATGGGCATCATGGTTGTCTTTCCATACAACAACTCAAATGGAGCGAAGCCTATAGTTATTTTCCAAGTAGTTCTATAGGCCCAAACAGCTTCTAGTAATTTTTTTTCCCAATCCTTTCTATGGGTAGCTACTATTTTGGTCAGAATAGCTTCAATTTCTTTGTTGGTCACCTCAACTTGGCCATTGGCCTGGGGGTGATAAGGGGTAGACTTCCTATGTCTGATGTTGTACTCATTAACTAGTGCTATAATAAGGGTTGATGTGAATTGAGCCCCTTGATTAGTCACTATCTCTCTTGGAACTCCATACCTTGTGAAAATCTTCTCATAAAAAAATTTTGCAACCTTGTTATCTCTTGCATGCTTCATGTTCTTAACTTCTACCCACTTTGTTACATAATCAATGTGTACCAAGATAGAAGACTTACCATTTGATGGAGGGTCAATGGGTCCTACAAAATCCAATCCCCACTTGCCAAAAGGAGTGATTACTACCTAAGGGTAAAGTGGCATCTCATCAAATTTGGTTGGCCTACCCATTCTTTGGAATCTATCACATTTTCTTGTATACCTTCCTACATCCTTGTGGAGTGTTGGCTAGTAATATCCTGTGTTCAAAATCTTCATTTCTATCCTCTTGGTTGTAAAATGTCCTCCATATGGTTCATTGTGGCATGCATGAAAAATTTCATGCTCCCCATCTTCTCACACATTCTACATGACATGGTCTAGTCTAGTATAAAACAACATCCAACAATCCATGAGAAAGGAAAACATTTTTCATCGAGTAATTTCTTTTGGAGAGAAGTGAGGAGGAACTCCGTCAGGACCAGATAATAGCTATGTCAAAGATACCAAGGTGTTTGTACATCGATAGGATACAGATGACCATCGAAAAGAGTCATCTATGGCTTGATTATCCCTTGATGTAGTCAACCTTTGAAAGAAATGGCAAACAACATTGGCCTTCCTTGGTTTATCCACAATGGTTATGTCAAACTCCTACATCAACAATAACCATCTTGCTAGCCTACCTATTATCAGGGGTTTATTCATGAGATATCTAACGGCTACATGATCGATGTGCACAAAGATTTGCAACTGTTATGTAATGTTCCACTTATTCAAGGCATTGACACGCCAAAATTTCTTTCTATGTCACTATATGGTTGAATTTACCTCAAGTAGTTCTTTTATGTTGACAAAATAAATGGCATTTTCAATAGCTCATTCTTTCTATCCTAAGACTACTCCTATGGAATACTCTGATGCATCTGTATGGATGTGGAAAGGAAGATCCCAATTAGGTCCTTTGAGTACAGGAGCATGAGTTAAGGCTACCTTCAAATCAGAAAATTCCTTGTTACACCTTTGGTCCATTGGAATTCAGTATCTTTAGTGAGAAGAGTATACAATGGTGCTGCTCTTTTGCTAAAATCCTTGATGAAATTCCTATAATATCCTGCATATCCTAAGAAACTCCTAACATCCTTCTATTTTGTAGGAGTGGGAAGATTTGAGATCACCTCAATCTTTGGAGGATCTACTTGAATTCCTATGTTGGAGATGTAGAGGCCAAGGACTACACCTTCCTACATCATCATGAAGCAATTTTCACTATTTAAGGAAAAATTTGTTCTTCACATCTCTATTGGACTCTCCTAAGATTCTCCAATGCCTGATTGAAATCAACACCATAAGTGGTAAATTCATCCATGTAAATTTTTGTGCAATCAAAAGAGATATCTAAAAATATGCTAATGACTACGCTCTGAAAAGTTGCAAGTGCATTGCATAAGCCAAATGGGAGTACTAAGTAAGCATAGGCCCCCCATGGACAGGTAAAGGTGGTATTTTCCTAGTCCTATAATGCAATTTGAATGTAGTTGTAGCTGTTGAACCCATCTAGAAAAGAAAAGTATTGCTTTCCTGCAAATAAGTCCAAAACTTGATCTATGAAAGGTAAGGGAAAATGATCCTTTTTGGTGGTAGCATTAATTTCCATATAATCAACAAAAACTCTCCATTTCCCTCCTTTTTTAGGCACAATCACTAATGGAGAAACCCACTAGCTATCTGAAATGGGGTAGATAAATCCTGCATCTAGCAATTTTTGCAGTTCTCCTTTGACAATTTATCTCAGTGTAGGGTTTATTCTTCTTTACGACTGCCTCACTGGAGTGCAGTCATCTCTGATGTTATTTCTGTGAGTGCAAAGCTTAGGGTCCAATCCCTTCATATCATGATAATCCCATACAAATGCATGTTGATGGGTTTTCAATAAGTTTTCCAATAATAACTATTGTTTTTCACTCAATTTGTTGTTAACATTAAGATATTTTCCTTCTGAGACCTACACTTGTGTAGTTAAGTCTATCATGGTTGCTTCATTAATGCATGGTACCTTAATTTCATATGGAAGCAATGTATGGGACATACCTATTGCTAAAGGAAGTCCAACTATAGGAATAGTTGCTACAGGAAGAGTGGTTGCAGGAAGAATGTATGTAGGAAAAGTGGCTATAGGAGGAATAGGCAGAAGTGTCTTGGATGGAGCAGCAGAATGGGAAGATGACGCTTCTTCCACTTCACAATGATTTTGAATGATGTTAGCCAGTACTTCATCTTTGTCTTGAAGGTGCATAAAAGAGATTCTTCCTAGCATCATAAGATGCGCCACAAAATTAACTTTCTTAGCCTCTTCACCAATATGTGGCCATATGGGATTATCCTCATCATGAGATGGTTGAACAGGAGGATAAAGAACAAAAAAAATTGGCACTCTTCCCATCCGAATGGTCATGTTACCCGACCGACACACCCAATATATGCATTCGCTATTACAACTATGGCCTTCCCAAGAGTAATGGGATATCGACCTTAGTGTAGCTTTTTAGGAGAAAGAATCATGAAGTCTGTTGGTTACTTTCAGAAGTCTAGAATCACCACAAGATCCTCCACTATACCATTAGGCTTAATAGTAAAACTATCAGTAGGCTAAGGATAGTAGGAGTAGATCTCATGCTTGCAACGTTTAGTTGTTGTAGGATGTCCTTGGTCATTACATTTATTGCTTCCTCAAAATCAATAGAGCATTTTTTATTTGAATCTCATTTATAACAACTACTACCACAGACTACTTGAGTCATTGTACTTAGGATAGTCACTTTTCCAAGCATTACGTCGCTTAGTTGTCCCACCACATGAATCGTAGTGGGGTCTTTCTTCTTCCTTCCTAACATCTTAAGGAATGCTTCCTTGATTGCTTTGCCATAGATTGGAACATCTTTTATGGCCTAAAATAGAGGTATTTGGACACATATATTCTTCAACTAATCTAAAATGTCAAAATTTGTGTCCTTTTTTCATTCTCCTTCTTGGAAACTTCCAATCTCTAAGGGAATGGTGGTTCTTGTTCATTCTACATGGCTTGAACTGGTTAAGGATTGTTAGGTGCACTTGGTTGAACAAGATCATTCAGAGGCTCCTCCTCCTCTTCCATAGGAATTTCAATGATAAATGCTGGAAAGGGCTGGTAAAGTAGCTCTCGAATTCAAGTGGATGTCACTCACACTCACACCATATGCAAGAAATTGATTTGAATCAATAGAGTATACAGGATTTTGTTGTGGTTTGTTATTTGGATTGGGTGTGGGATGAGTTGGTAGCTAAGTAGGTTTAGGTGGATTTGAGCTTGAATTAATAGGGAGAGGCATTATAGCAAGTTGTTGGGGTTGAGAAGGTGGCCGCATGTAATTGGTTGTCTCGGGTTGGACATTGTTGTCCTCCCCTCCATTAATTTTTTTGATGTTAATTTATTGGAGGTGGCTTCCAATGCTCTTGATATTGCTGCCAATTCCCCTGAGGTTTCTACCACTATGGTGGAGAGTTTTGATGATTGGGCCAAGAACTTGGAGGGTTACTCCAAGGTTGTGGAGGATATCCTCCATAGTTGGATGGATATGGGGCTGCCATTGGTTACTTATATGAATAGGAATTGAAATAAGGCCCAACAAAAGATAATGGATATGGTGGCATACCTTGTCTTGGGGCCCATGGTCTCCTTTGTGCAATGTAGTAGACTTGATCATCATCACCCTAGATTGGCTTGAACTCAGGTGTAATTTTCTTGCTTTCAATATTAGCTATCATCTTGCATCTAGAGTCCTTCTTTTGTCTGCAATGGGGGCAATACTCTGCCAATGTTGCCTCTGCCTCCTCTTGTTTCTTTTTGGCCTAAAGTGTATCCAGCTGAGTAGCTAAATTGTTTATAATTTCTTGCTTGAAATCTACTAGCAAGTGAGTAATCTCCATTCTTGAAACTCCATCGGTAAATGACTTACCCATAAAGGATTGGTAAGCTCTCCCTTTATTAGAGGCCGCCCTAGAGTAGTTCTGGCATATTTTCTTGATGTCTTCCCAAGGAACTTGGGTGATATCTCCTCCTGCCATCAAGTCCAAGGTATCAAAGCAACTCTCATTGATTCCTCTTAAGAAAAGCAACTTTTGTGATTCTTGATTGAGGGTATGACGTGGAGATTTTTGTTGGCAGAATAAAAACCTTGAAATGTAATCCTCCAAGCTCTCATCCTCCTTTTGCTACATCCTAAAAATGTCATCTTCTCTCATGTCACTGCCCCTGCAATATTCCTTGTATTTCTCAAGGAACTTTATCTTCATGTCCTCCCAAGTTGCCATAGTATCTTTTCCTAGGCTCATGAACCATCTTAATGCAACTTCTTTCAAAGTGGTAGGAAATAGCTTAAGCCTATGGGCATCGATGGTATAGTCATAACTCTTGCAGAGTATATCAAACTCGGACAAGAAGGTATCAAGGTCTTCTATAACAAGTCCATAAAACTTAGGAAGGGTTGAAGCAGGGATATTTTTGAGATTTTCAACTTCATTTTCATGGGCAATGGAGAAACAAAAAGTATGGTTGGTTAGGTTTATTTCTATTTGCATCACCCATGCCCGCTTGATGGATTTCCCAAGCAAAGGGATTCTCAAACAGATTTTGGTCTTCGGTGGAAGCTTCAGAATTGGTCAAATCAGGAAATGCATCAACAAAGGGGTTTGACTCTTCTTCTTTGTTTCTTGGAAAATTTGGAAGATCTTCTAGCTGGAATGGATTAGGATTGTTAGGAAGGAATCTTCCATAAGCATCTCTTCTCCTTGGGTATGTGTAGGATCATGATGGGCCAAAAAGTGGCGATATGAAGGGTATGTGGCTGACAAATTTTACCCAAAATTGATGAAACGAAAAGGGCTTTTTTAAAGCAGATTGCAAATTTCCACCAATATAAATTATGCTTACTTTGTAATAAATAATTATTATTCATTTTCATTTGAATTATGACTAAAGTCCCAATTGATAGGCTAATTGAAAAATGCATAACTTTGTAAAGGTATCACATTTTTGAATCCAAAAATGCAGATCACATTCTATATGTTTCACATTAATTATAAGATGGAAAAAAATGAATTTCATGAATTTTTGACCAAGCTAAGGTGGTCAAACATATGAGTTTTTTATATTTTTAAAAATTTGTAATAAAAAAATTATAATTAATTATTTACTTGGAAAAAAATTACGAAAAAATATGAATCACATTGGGACATGAGTCCTCTACTTATATCTAAAATCTTATAAAAAAAATATTATCATTTTTATTGTGGTTAGGGTGGGGTCAAACATACACCTAATTTTTATTTTTCCCTTAAAAATTTAAGTACAATGCATTGAAATTTCAAATTCTTCACTAAATATTTTTTAAATAAAACCTAGTGGTTTGTAGAAACTACATTCAATTTTCTACGATTCTATTTTTACATATTTTTGAAATAATATAGATAACTTATTTAAATTTTACCAAGGAGCCTAACTCTCTAATTTTTCTGAATTTTTCGCTACTTAAGGGCCTATTTTTTCCATGATGATCCTGCACATACCCCATTCCTCTATGCATGTCGTATCAACTCACTATCAACCATATCACACAAATGATTGGTAAGGAATAAGTGGGGGTCATAACTTCCTAAATGAGGGGTACACTAAGAGCAACTTTCAAAAATACTACAACAAGAAAACTATCAATGACTCCAAAGAACTTCCTAGTTTGAAACCATCCCCAGCAATGACACCAAAAATGTCAGCCTCCTACAATGATTTAACAACTAGGCATTTACATCCGTGATTCAGAGATTGGACATCTAACCTGAATAGATATTTAAATCATCATGAAGGTTCATTTAACTTTTCAACCTAGGGACATGAACTTGAAATGGATTAGCACGGTATGTGAACTAGGAACCCAAAGTAGTCATTTTCATTCTATAGCTAAGAAAAACACAATGTTGAAAGTAAATTGCTTGGAAAGGAATAATAGAAATTTTGATCATTAACCAACAACTACATTAAGCTAAAATGCATGATAGAAATGAAAATCTGAGCAAACAAACAAGAAACTATTATGTCTGCTTTGGCTAAAGGAATAGTCACACTATGGAATTCTAGTGGTTGTAGGAATAGTCGGTGCTAAATTCTTTACTAATTACTGAACAAAAAGTAATACTAAACTAATACTAAACTAAAGGAAAAATTACTCACCAAGTGGGCCCCCTTGGGTAAGTATCCTCTAAAACTAATGAGAACTTAGATGCTCAAACTTAGAACTTCACTTTATTCACTGGAATTCATGAGTACAAAAGAGTAGCATAATTGTATTATTGAAAACTTAAGAATGCAAGTACAATATCAAATTGTACAACCTCCTAAGAAGGAGAATCTGATCCTATTTATACTACCAACTAAGCAAGGTGGTCAACTCCATGAACTGAGAGGATGCCATTTAGGGAAAACAGAGAAAGTGGAGAGGCGGTTATGCGCGCATGCAATCTAGTCAAACGTACTCATAGATTCAACACAATATTAATGCTTATATTCGTTCAACATCAATAAAGACCATCACAAGGTGGTTACATTCGATTTGCATGGGGAATCTCCTACCATCGACCTCCTTTGACCTTTGAATGATTCTCTTGTTGGACATTATGGTGCATGCCCAACTGGAGGTGTCTTTCTCTATTTAGTATCCTCAAATTATATCTGCATGACAATGTTAGTGTGCACAATAATTGCATATCTATAACTACCTTAAATAGCATTCATTAACCACATGCAAAATTAATATAGATAGTCCATATAACATGCCAATGTCATTAAACATTTGCAAAAATAAGGTTAGGCCCAATGTCTATAGTTCTGAGGAAATATCATAAAAATATCAACACTTAACATCAAGTTCCATGACAACTTCAGCAAATAAATCATACTCCTAGATCTTCTTGCATTTGAGTGATGCTAATTGTAGTTGTTGCCCATCTCAGCTCAACTCTTGCTTTCCTTCAAAAAATTTTGATTTAAAATTCCAACATATAAAGAGATCTCCCTATCTCATATTTTTTACTTGAAGGTTCTTTTCAACTTCCAACTTTCACCTTTGTAGCCTCAATCTCATCCATGCCCTCCTAGCACTATTTTTTTTTATGGGTGTTTTGTCCTCTCAACACTGTGAAACAATAATAAGTGCACTACCTCTTGAAAGACAACTTCCTACAAACAAGTTGTAGAAAATTATCCCAAGGTCTCTTGGGTGTCAGGTCATGACAATGCTTAGAATAGTTCAATTGGTTGATGTGATTTGTTGGTAATCACAAGGAGGCATTTATGGTTTACAAAGCATGGGAAGTTGGGTCCACAAATGGAGTTTCAAGGTGCTAGAAATGAATGAATAGTGGCTATCCACTAAAACAAATGTGTTAAAAATCCACCATGTTCATCTTATTTAGCTTCGTTGTGATGCTTTGAATCCTAATCTAACAAAGGAATGAAAGAAATAGCAAAAGAGGAAAGGGTTGAGAGGGTTGTTATGAATCTAAGCTATGAATGAACAGTAACAATGGAGGATGCTACAGTAGATAGACTCCCATAAAACCAAGGTTTGCTTGACCAAGAGAAACCTAAAGCTACACAAAACCAGTGCAATCTTCTAAGGTTTGTTGATTTATAGATTGTGCATTCACCTCATGAACATACAATTAAACTAAGTTTTGGAAATGTTAAAAAGCTCAGACTAGCTTTAAAATGTGATTCATCATCAAAAAATCACATAAAGCATGAGCTTGGAAGTTCATCAAATATTTTAACAACATTCACCATTAAAGCCATTCAAGAAACTAAAACTATTATGAATGTTGAATCATGCATGCATAATGAAAAAACTCAAAAAAACATCCAAAATAATGCAATGCTTCCTTTTATTGTTGCAAAATACCTTTTGTACCAACTCACCAACACCTACCAAAGAGGAGCAAGCCCCTATTTATAGTTTTCCAAAAGGAGAATGAATGGCCAGGATTAATTTACATTGTGTGGCCCAGATTCAATAAAATTTAGGGTTTCACCTAGCCCCAATATTTCACAATATAAAATATGGTTTTTTATTTTTCCTTATTTTGTCCTATAGTGACCTTGGCACTATACCAATTTTGTCTTTCAGCTGCTTTCTCCCTTGTTGTGGCTGAAAACTATTAAAATGTGCTCTCCGTCTGATATGTTTGTTGCATCCTTTTCACCAATCAACTGAATCCTCTTCACAAATTTGAGTTACTGAAAAGTAGATATGTTGCTCCTGATTCAGGTGGACAACTCCTGACAATCATGATCATTTGGTGAAAATCAAGAAAACTCTCTCTTGCTTATGATTTTGGTAGACAACCCTTTGATTTCTTGACATTAACTACCCTAACTTACATCCATATGTAAGTTGATTGTTGTTGGTAAACCAATTTCCTTTTGTATGGACATCCCTCTTAGAAATCTTCATTTTTTTGGTACACCCTCATAGGAGGTCATATGAGAGCATCCTTATTTGCAACAAGATCCTTTGGTAATCTTCATTTCATAATTAGAGCCCTACACAAGATAATAAATTAAATTAGTTCCATATGGCTCATGCAAACAACCTACTTCTTAAATTCCACATGATGATTATTTGATAACTGTTTTCCTTACCAATCCTTAAAACCAAAGAGGGACAGTAAAATTCTCATGACTATATGATTATTATCTCTATTTTTGGGTCAAGGTTCAAGTGAATCCTAAAATTTTGAACTCTCCTTTCACCATATATTTAAAAAATCATGCACACTAAATATCCTCCCCTCATACTTAGCTCTCCTCATAATTACATTGGGGCTACAACTCTTTGGATTTAAATATACACTTCATCCCCTAAAGCTTCTGAATTTCCCCATCGAAATTATAAATGAATCAAGTGGCATGGGGTATTTGTGATATTGGTCACTTGAGTGTGGAAAGGTGGTGCTTGTGGAGGTAGTTAGGTCTTGTACAGTGGAGATAGGGGTTGCGGGCCCCAAGGTACAAGAGTCTGGGTGGGAAAATTAGTCATTGCATTCTTATAGTCATGCTTCCCGATGTGGAATTTTGACCAAAGGGTGGTTAATGAAAGGTCCACCCACAACCCACAATGTCATGCTCCTCTCTATAAAGACAAATAAATCGCTTGGTTCCCAACCCTCAGATAATGCTGCCCCCTTAATACTCCTTTGCAATGATCCTGGCATTGGCTTGTATTGTAATGCCACCTCACTCCCTGTAGCTGCGCACTTTTGAATATGATTAAAAGGAAAACAAACTTTGTGATACTTAGAACATTTCCTATGCATATAACTTGCTCCCCATTTCAATACATATGATGGCCCTAACTTTAAACATCACCTCAACTTGCTACCTGCACCCCTTTTAAATGGTGCTTTGCTCTCTTCCTACACCCGCACCTAGAGAGTTTCTAAACTGAAACTGCGAATATGAGCATTTGGAGCACCGAGCCGAGAGGTTTTTAGAGAACTAAAATTCCCACCATGTATTCCTTTAAAATAGGTATCTTGATCCTCTTGATCCTATTGCCCATGTGTGCTCCGGTGCACCAGGAAGTGTTTCATGCTTCACTATACATTATGGGGTGTGAGTTGCGGGATTCCCTCATAGGAATGTTGCTTGGTCATGTCATTGAAGAATGGTTGTGTTGTAGATGATCCCTGCATCCCAGAGTCCACAAACAATAGTTTGGAGAGTGATTGTTGCACCCAAGAGTAAACCACATTCATTTCTGATTTAGAAATTTTAAAATCATTCTATGCTGCTCAAACCAAGCTAAGAATAGGATTTCTTAGGGGGGTGTGATATAGGATGGCTATCCTTGGGTCGAAAAAGTTGAATATGCACCCTACAAGGACAACCTCTGTCAAAGGGAATGTGAGGCATATTGACAATGCCACCGAATAGTAGCACCAAGGATGACGACCTCCACATTAGTAGACCCCACATAACAAAAGGTCGCAAGACATAACACGAGGGAAGTTGGGAAGATAACAGCAAAAGGTGGGCAAAGGCCCAGATAGCGGATCCCATATAGATGACTTCCATTGGGGACTACGAGTAGAGTAGTGCGGAATGCCAAGGTCAAAGAGCTGTAAAGATAACAATGAAACATAAGAAGTTGACCACATAGTGAGCCCTGCAAAATACAATATCTTTCTTTCTTCATTTTCTATTGCATTATTGAACATCCTCCATGTGATAAAGGGCTGAGATTTTATAGTGAAATAAGAATAGCCTTGCTAATGAATAGAAGCCAATAGATGTCCAAAAGCTTATCCTTAGCATATTTGAAGTGCACACCATGAATGTGGACCTATGTGATTAAATCATTTGATCTCTACTACCCGTGTGCTACCCCTGCTTGCTCACGTTGCTCTAGAGTTTGAGAATTATTATAAAAGGGTTTCTTTTAATCCCCACGGACTCTTCATGGTTTGAGTAGGACTTAGTTGAGACTAGTAATCATCCCTTGATTTGGCTCCTTCTTTATAACATGACGCAAATTTCATCAACTAATGATGGAGAGTGTAAAGATTTAAATAAAGTTACTTTAAAAGACATAACCCCCCCCCACCATAATCAGTCAAACATACAGAAATATGTATGACAAACCAACTCCACTCATTTAATCACAACTTTTCACCAATAGCATGAGTCATTTGTGGGAGTACAATGGGAAAAGGTTGTTTGCAGGAGATCGGTTGTGGATAAGCCATGAAGGAGTGTCATGAAGAACAATTGCGGAGCAAACATTCTCAAGACCAAATGGTGGAGGGAATAGCAGACTCTACATATTGGAGTTTTGTGATGACAAATTAATGAGTGGCAGTGATAAGAACGCCCCAAAATGACAGTGTAATATGGGTGGAGGCCCTCATAGTGGCCTCCACATAGGTTGCTTCTGCAAATGTTTTTGGTATACAATATTGAAATTTGGAGCTCATGATGGCCACGCAAGTTGAATCCATAGGCTTATGAGAAATCATTCATCTTTCCAAACATAAGGAGTCATTCTTCCTACCAACCTGAAGTCTATATCATGGATGTGCACTCCTTATCCTTATTCATTCTTTCATTTTGTTGAGCCGGTCATCACACTTGATGACATGACTACCAGTTTAGTGCCCACATCCAAACCTGCAGGTCTGAATTAATTCACTACTTGATTTAGTACAATTATTTCACTCAGCCTAGGATGGGCATTTTGATTTTTAATCTAGGTGCAACTGTGCATTAAAACACCCATATTCTTTCAAAAACCCTGGATCATATGAATGATCGAAAGGGAAAGACTAGTTTGCAGTGTGCGGAGCTAAGATGAACTCATGCCATTAGAGTCACCACCTAGGATTTTGGCATCAATGATCAAGAATAGAACAATGTCCAAAAAAAATGACCGTGGGGCATAAAGAACAATGTGGATGAATGATGCGGACATGCCATGTATGAGTTTCATTTTATAATGGTGACATGATGGATGGTTCCCACCGCAGAGAAACCCACAAGAGGAAAATGGTGATCCGATGACGACATAGGTGTGCTCTGGGTCCATAGAGCAGGGAAGCAATGAAGCTTCACTATTATGAAATGTCGTCATGGTGACAACTTCCCACTAACAACGGCCTATGTAGGAAAATATTTTTTAGTGTCTTGACTTGGTGGATTTGTCACCTTAGACTCCACATTTGGGATAATAAATGCAGAATGTGAAACTTAGGTTGATGTAAAAAATTTATCATTAAGCGACGTCAACGAGATCACGGCAGGTGTGGGGCTCGCAAGTAGAATGGCATGAGAGTTCATCCATTAAACAACAGAGGTCAAG
Organism: Sequoia sempervirens; assembly: GCA_007258455.2. NCBI lineage: Eukaryota > Viridiplantae > Streptophyta > Pinopsida > Cupressales > Cupressaceae > Sequoia > Sequoia sempervirens. The sequence goes on along the minus strand of VDFB02161474.1, from coordinate 3,579 downwards.
TTAAAATGAGTCACATGCGATGACCTACAAAACATTTTGACTTGGCTAATTTTTCAAGGGAGCTAAGTTTAGATCACTTATGGTGATGGTGAGGATGGAGAGACCAATTGTGAATCCCACCATATGGGTGGAAGCCAAGGGTGGGTCACTACTTAGCAGCAAAACTAAATTAAAAAATTGCATGAGATGACTTGCAGCTATGGGTCTATGGTGCCTGATGGGCATAGAGGCAACGGTTGATATGGGAACCGCCCTATGGGTAGAAGTTAAGGCTTGGCTACAAACGAGTGGTGGAACATAACTTCGATTAACAAGAGGAAACCCATAAATGTGGGTCTATGAGGCCTGATAGATGTCGAGAAAAGAAGCCAAGGAAAACCAACACGTGACTAACTTAGGCTCAAGAGTAGGGGTGCACAAAGCGAGGTGAGGATAGAAGGATCTGTTGGAAGAAAAAATGACCCCTCGAGAGCAAAAGAATGGGGGTCCCTACCTTTGGCGTGGCATGTGTGAAAAAAATGCACAAGGACCTTATGTCTATCTCCTAGCATAAGGGGGTGGTCCTTTGGGTTCCACAAGGTCAAGTTGTTTCCTATCTCCATCAGGTGGTCATGTCCTTGTTCGAGTGCATGGATGGATTCGATTGTCTTGATGTGATGATTCTTCTAGTGCTTATTGCCCATGCTTTGGATCCTATATTTCAAGAGCAGATTATGTATTGGATTATCATAGTTCCATATGAGTTTTGATTGCTCCCTGAATCATCCGTGAAGTGTAAAAAGAAATAGAACAGAGAAAAACATGCAATCTAAATCTAAAAACTCTAAATGCAATCTAATGTTAAGCAACAAAGAACAAAGGAAAGTAAAAAACATAAGTAAAATGAACAATCTCACCCAATATGTATGTATTTCCATGTATCATCTCGATTTCCCTTCTCCATTTTTCCATTGTAGTATAATTGCCCTCAAATTTTCAAGGTTCGTGCAAGTATAGCCTATGATAATGATTTAGCAATACATCGAAGATTCAAGATAGTTGCTCTAAAAAGTCATAAGATTTTGAGAGAGATTGGAATGAAGAAGAACAAATCAATTTATAGAAAATTGATCATTCGAATGACAGGCCAGGATCGAAAGATCAACTGACGGTTGAGATCGATAGATTAGACATGCATTCTAATAACTCACAAGTATGACATAAGTATACAAATTAGAATAGAATTAAAGATTAAATAAAATGATTTAATCTTCAAGTTTGCATTCAAAAACTGAAGAATTCATTCGCATTTATCAAAGATAAACATGGATTAAAAGCATCCTCATGTTCAAATGCACGACGAGGTTTAATTAATTAAATAAGAATATTTAATAATCTACATGTACACGCTAATTGAGTTAAAGTAATCGGACATTGAATGATTTCCACTAAGAGATATCGAGAAAGCCACTGCATATTAAATCAAGAGTTAACCGAAAGGACAAAAATAGATGTTGAGTCGAAATAAAGTGAATACTTAGATAACCTGCCACAATTTATCTAAAATATAGAGGAATGCTAAAATAGGATTTATGAATTAAATAATTCATTTAATTCAATATTTGATATTTGAAGAATACCAAATGTAAGATTTATTTAATTAAGTGATGAAGGGATTTAAATGAATAATTAAATAAATAAAGAATTTATTTAATTATAGTTGAAGTATGATAAAGAGTAAATTAAATAAGAATTTATTTAATTTGACAAGGATAAGGTTAATTAGTAACATAATTAAATAAAAAGTGTTTATTTAATTAATCAGATAGAATAAAGAAAAGTGTGAATTAATTAAATAATTAAGACTATTTAATTAATAGAAGAATTAACAGAAGATTAATTAATTAAATAATTAAGATTATTTAATCAATAGAAGAATAGGAATTATGCAAAATATTGAAGTCGCAGGCTTAAAACCAGATTGGGTGTTCATAGCCCTCTTTGATACAAATGTCATTTCAAGATTGTGTCAAAGAAAATCAATAAAAATTTTCCCCTACCATGCCCCGGTGTAAATAGGTGAAGGTATGCCCCCAGAAAATTGAAAAATTTGCAAAAAATTCAAATTTTTGAAATGATCCCACTAGTCCATTCAATAGCCAAAATGCGGAGTTGATGGAATTGAGCTTGGAAATGTTATGGATGAGTATATTGATTGAAATTGGAAGCTGACGCTTACCAATAGAAAAGAATGCCACCAAAACCCTAAGTATAAATAGAAATTGGGGTAAAAACCAATTCATTTTCACCCACCCAGCTTCGAGAATTGAGATTTTGCTCTGCACCCACAGCGACGATGTCTCCTGTTCCGAACACCCACCATCGAGCATACAGGATCCAGACCTTCAGGCGCCCAACCGATGCGGACCCCCTGATATGTACCTCAAACTTGAATTTTGAAAATTTTAATTTGTGCGTGTTTTATGCATTTAATTTGAATTTTAGTTGTGTCATTTTATTAAAACGCTGCATGTTAGTGCGCAAACAATGCATTTGCATGTGGATCAACACATTTGAAATATCACGTAGATAGTTTAGCGTAGATTTTGTGCAGTTCAACGCATTTTAATTTAGTTCAATGCATGTGATAAAGAACAACGCATTTGCATTTTAATTAGCCACATATGTTTATTGTTCAACGCATTTGATTTTATTTCGACACACTTGTTAGTTCATTTTCACAGTTGCAAATGATAGTTAATTTTCACAGACACATCTGTTATTATGCACGCATATGCATTTTAAAGTTACGCATTTGACAAAGAGTGACACATATGTGTAATTGAATGACACATTTGATTTTTTTGCAACGCATATGTAAAATAACGATGCATTTGCAAAATAATGACGCATTTGAATAGCAATGAATTTAGTCATTTTGCACTAGGATAGATGTTTGATACTGATATGAGGCATGTATAATGCCATTGTAGGTTGTTTTAGACATGGTATATACGTGAGAGTCGAGACCTACAACTTTTCACTTCCGAGACAACTTGCAGAGTGCAGAGCGACATTTCCTATGGCACCTAGGTCTGCTACATGTTACAAACATGCCCCAGATTCAGGCAAACTGGGGTTTACTGACAGCATTGTGCGAGCGGTGGCACTTAGAGACCTCTTCCTTTCACTTGCCTACTGAAGAGGCTACAGTTTATTTGGAGGATGTCTACAAGATTCTCAGACTTCCTATCAAAGGCACACAGGTGAGGTATGATACCTAGAGGGGTGTTGTCAAGATGTGCAGATACTACCCTCACGCAGATGTGAGATAGTTAGGGTTTGACCACTATGAGATTAGATGGCATGTTCTGGCACAAAGGTATAGGCAGCTAGATTTTCTAGTGTGTACTTTGATAGGTGGCATGGTGCTTCCTGATCATCGAGGTCATGGTTTTCTTGTGGGTTGGGGGGAGATGCTAGTAGGGATGCTAGAGTGGTAGGAGGTATATGCATGGGGTCCCTGTCTCCTTGGCATGTTGTATTTTCATTTGCATGATATTTCCTACCGAGAAGCACAGTCTATGAGTTGTGGTACCA